>CM050650.1:64177782-64192519 GCA_027574665.1 Rhynochetos jubatus | reverse complement strand
GAGCACATCGTGGGTGGCCGCAGACGCCACAAAGCCTACGACTGCAGCCACCTGAGAAATTAAATAATGAACCCAGACTGAGGAAGCTTGCGGGCATTACGTCATTTACACATAAAAACAAAAAATAGATTTATAGGGCACACGGGTGGCTGTGACTTCACCAGCAGTCAATCTAGAAGTCTCAACTATATCCAACAGACTAATGCCCTTTAATACCGTTCTTTTTAGAAGGGGATCCCACAGACCTACCTCCCTGCTTTGGGTTTCTGTTTTTCGGTTGTTGCTACAGATTGACTGTGACATATTGTCTCTGGGCTGAGCCTAAGCTGCAGCTGTACGGGGTGTGCTTTGCACTGGGGGCATAGGATGTGCGCCGGTGATTTTCCAAACAAGAGTAGCCCTGAAGAGATGAACTGCTGCCGCAATTTCAAGGGGGAATGAGAACCGACTCAAGGGGTTTCTAAAGATCTGATGTGCTTGAAATATTTTATTATGGTGGTACTGACTGCTCAGAAGTTGGGAGAGGGCTGGTCTATTTCAGAAATCATCCAGAAGAGTTACCAACTCCCTGAAAAACAACTAACTGAAAAAGAGGTATTGCCTAATACAAAAGCTTGAGAACGAATAGCTTACAGTAATAGCAAAGCTGCAACAAAGCTGCAGGAGGGGTGGCAGAGGACATTGCTGCAGTGCTCCTCATTGGGAATGGTGAGAGGAGATCCCTCAGAATGGCTTTAAATGAAGGAGGAATCACGGGAAGAATCAGATGATTTTGTGAGGAGAAGGGCAGCGAGGCTGATCAGCCACAGGAATAGCTGCTGGCAAAAAGAGAAGGCACACAGGAGGCAATGGGATCACTGGGGACAGTGGTTATTCCTTGGGGTCTGGGCCTTCATGTACGCAAAGGCAGCTATAGGGTCCTTCTGAGTGTAATCCACCTCTGTTGCTTTAGGCTCTGCAATTCCTCCCTCACCCCAAAACACAACCATCACCTCAGACGGTAGGTCGGACCATGACTTGCTCATATCCCTGAAAAAGCACCCACGGCAAGCTGATCCTGGGAAGTCTCGCTGAAAGCATCTCTGAGCTTTCTTTAATTAAAACTTTGATTCGAGCTCAAGCAAGATAAACCAAACATTGTCCGGTTCCAGCTTTCAGACCCCTCAATGCAAGCCAGATGTCACAGCTTGTTCACACAACTGCTCTCAGTGTGGCAGCCGTGATGTCCTGCCGCACTCCACAGAAGGGTAGCTGCCAGGGATGAGCCTGGTTGCTGTCTCGATGCGTCTTGCTTTTACATTTAGTCTCAAAATATGTTTCCTGATCTTGATATTCTCAGTCCTCTCCTTTTTTTTTTTTCCTCCTCTCTCTTCCCTCCCACCTTGAGACTTGGCTCACAGCACGTTACCCGAGGAGTAAAAAGAAGGGGGGAAAAATAAAGAAGAAAAATAAAGACGGAAAGAAAACTCGCCTGTGTCCCTTTGTTTGTTTCTAAGGCAACAGGTAGGAGATGCAGAGCACTGGCATCCTCCCAGCTGCACGCCCGCGGTGCTGGGACTGCTCGGTGCCCCGCGGGGACTGGTGGGAGGCTGTCTGTCTGTCAGCACGGATGCTGGGGAAATGGTGTCAGACAAATAAGCCTCCCTTGTGCTCCCATGTCAGCCCTTTGTGCGGGGCTCCCGCTGTGGCTGCCCGGTCCCCGGCTCCGTTTGCCGGGTGACTGGAAGCAGACGAGCCAGCAGGCAGGTGAAAAGCGTGTCTCGAGCGGCCCAAGATGCCAACCCGAAGGCTGAGACGCATTAAAACAACAGGACTTGGAATAAATGGTTTCCTCCTCCCAGGGCTACAGCCAGGTCACGCAGGAAGGGGGACAGGATTATCACTTCAGGAAAGAGAAGATGAATTTGTCAGTTACAAATTTTACTGAAACAGATAAAAGAGAAGACTTTTCCTTCCGTTTTTGTTTCCTTCAGTCTCTGAACTTCCTTCACCTGCCTCTATCCATTGTGAGCAATCATCGTGGGAGGACCTGTGAAGGTCATGGACCAGTAATGGGGGCAGGAGGAGGCTCAGATTGAAATTACTTGAAAGTGGGCTATGCTGAACCCAACTGAGCTGTGTGGGCACCACTGAGAACCATCCTGGGGACCCTCTAGAGCCTGTGGGGGCAGTTAAGGGCATGGGCTGAAGCAGAAAGGGGCTTGTGGAGAGGCTGAATGACAGCAGCCCCCAGGGCCCTGCGCCTGCTTCAACAGGAGAGCAACCTGGACATAAATCACTGTTGAAGTGGCTGGCCAGTTATTTCTTTCCTGCACTTCCACCAGGTTAGGGCTGGGAAACATTTTCATGCAGACAGGTTGCATTGAGTTAGGTGGCTGGCACATACAGGAACATGGCAGGGGAAGATGGAAATTGTGATCAAAACGTGACAGAGGTGTCTGGGGCAAGAGGAGATTTACTAGGGGCAGGCTCCAAGGGCTTGGCCCCTTCCCTGCCTTTCCTTCCCTTACTGGTGGGGGGACATGCTCCTGCATCATGTGATGTGGGCAATGAAACCAGCCCCAACCCTATACACTGAGCATGGCATCATGGTCCATCTCACCCTTGATGCGCCAGCCCTGGCTTTACTTGGGTGGTTCTAAAGGCTACAGTTACTTGGAGAGCTTTCGTTGAGCTGACCTGCCTTCATTTGCTCAAAAATACTGAGCATCCAAGTTCCCATTGACTTCAAAACTAACCAGACTTGTAGAAAACTGCAGAATTTATTTCTGAGGTTTTCTGAAATACTAAGCAGCTGACCTGTCGTTGTAACAGTCACACTAAATTTCAGAAAAAGCCCAATCAGTATCCTGAACAATTTTAAACCATAAATTTAACTTCATCTGACTTCAGTCGATGTCAGCAGAACCACTGGTGCCTGAAATAAAACTAGGCTGTTTGCAGGATCCATAGGCAATGCAGGAATACTATGCCCAGCAATAAATAATTGCAGTTGCTGTGTGATCTGTGACACCAGAAATGATGCTGAGGTTTGAAGTGCCAGTCGTTGCATTTTCAGAAGGTACGGTAGGAGTTTCTCTGCAGGCGGTTGTGTTGTAAACCTAGAATTATTGTCAGGGAAATCCAGTGGAACCCTGTTGCGAAGAATGACAATATTTTCCTAGATTATGATGATTAAATTTAAATATGGGGCTAATAAATCACTTCTTGCTCGGTCTAGTTAAGTCTTCCATATGTAATAATGACTTTTGCAGGCAAAGTGGGTTAGGTGTTGGTAACGAAAGGCAGGGCTGTAAATTCTCGGAGACTACATCTGTGCGTCTATGTGTGGCTACGGCTGCGTGTCTGGAAGGTGTGAAGCATGTGTGTGAAACATGCGCTTGCAGTGGGGGATATGTCATGAAAGCAGTGGCAACAACAGCAAGAAACAGAACTACGCCTTATGTGATGGGTGCCGAGATCCACCAGCATAGCTGCACACACCTGCTGTTGTAAGAACTGCCTGTCATGTACATTGTACCCAGGCTAGATTAAACAGGTTGGTTTGTATCTATATACCCAAGTAGCTTTATATGAATAGACAAAACCAGCAGGAATTCTTATTACGTTTACTCACCATTCGTTATATATGTAGGATGGTTAAAAGTATTTCTTGGAACAATAAAACTTTGCTTGTTTTAGAAAGTTTACTTGTCTTAGGAAAGTTATGCCTTCTATTTCTAATTTAGCACTGTAAAGACATACTTTAAAATGCATTTTGAAATGCTCTTAAGCCAAGTTACTTACATTTACAAATTAGAAGCAAGTACACAACATGACTCCATTCAAGCTCCAGACAGGGTTTAGAAGGTGTCTTGAAAAAGATTGTAGATTTGTAGGAACAATCGGTTGCATGCAGAGATCTAGAACTCATTGGAACATTGGTAACATAAAATGTTATGAGTTGGGTTTTTGGTGGTTCTTTCTTTTTTACATTTGTAAGATAATGTGTCCCAGATGTGCAGTACCTCATCTTTATTTATATCCAAGCCTTTTGGTTTTGTGCATCTTTTGTTTTGTAGTGTGGCTCCTTTTCAAAGAATGATAAAAGAGAAAATTTAATCTTTCATACAAAAAAGTCCTTCAGCTTGTCAGACATAAAGAACTGTAGCTTTTATTTAACTATACAGAGCATGATTACCTCAAAATACAGTTTATTTTCCATCACTGAGCTTTCTTATATTCAAGATGCCTTTGTCTCTCGGTTTTTCACTTTCTGTCATGAGACTGTTTTAGGATTTCCCATTTTCTAACAAATCTGCATATTGCAGACATGAAACCTTGCCTGCACAATACACTCAAACTCCCAAGGTGATGTTTTTCCTTTACAAGATAGATATAAGTAATTCTGGGACAAATATGATGAACAGTTACAACATCATAACACCAGGGAAATGTGATGTTTTACCTGGTAAGAGATAAACAGAAATACACTTTTTGCCCTAGATAATACTCAGTGAAGACACGTGGACAATGTCTGTGCTTACAGCTCGCTCATGGATCAGGCAAAGCGGAACCCGCATCTGCGCCATCCCCTTCTCGAGAGACTCCAGTGTGATCTGAGCAACCTTGAGTTTATGTTTTTCCATGGCAGGAGGGGAGGTAGTAACTGACTATGTGACGCCAAACTCGGGGAAATGTTGAAGCGTGTCCCAGCTCAAGCACTTGAAAAATCACATTACAAGTCAAATGTGCTCACAGAACTGCTTCACGGTGTCTGGCTCGTAATATTTGACGTTTGGCCAAATGCATAAATTAAAAATAACCTCTCTTGACTCTCCTAAGGGCACCAGGACTTTTCTGTCGAAGGAAATATCATTTGTACATCCCATACCCTTTGATTGCCCACAAGGCCAATACTGAGACATGCTAATTCAAAATGTGGCTTCTTTTTCACGAACAAGATGATGCAGGAGGGCTGCTTATGCATCCACTGTGCAAGCACCAGTGCATTTAGGTCACTGCCTTTACAATGATTGTAATGGAAAAAGACTGTTCCCCAAGGTCTGGGGAGAACTGCTGCTTTCTAAGACAATTCCTCTGCAAAAGCTGTTGGAGTAAGAGTCTCTGTTGTCTTTTTAAACCGAGTAGGGGTGATTGAACCCCCTCACAGCTGCCCAGGAGGGGGTTTGTAGCATCTCTGCTACTGGAGGACAGCACTGGGGCTAGCGCTGAGGACCTTCTGGGAATGCACAGCGTAAGCACCGTTGTGGTAGTGCTCTCTGTGGGGCTGTGGAGGTGCCATGAGGTTGAGGTTAGCGTCCTAGGGATGCTCGGGCTAAGGCTAGAAGCCCTGAGGGAACATGCCCAGAGGACCAGCCTTTTTTTTTTCCTGGGCAAGACAAGGCCTCAGGGGCACAGTAGAGAGTATCATCCAGGAGGATCCAGCCCAGGAAGATCATTCCCCTGGGAACTAAATGGCCTTTTTGAGCAAGACAAGTGCCTTTGGCAGGAAACTCGCTGGCAAGTAGATGAACAAGCAGTCTGCTCCCACACTGGCAATGAGGCTGTCACAAGCAGAATGACAGCCCCTTCCTCCTGCCCTCTGCACATCCTGCTTTATTTTTTGTTGGTGTAACAGTAACTTTTAAACTCTTTTAAGAGTGAAAATAACTTGCAGATCTCAAAAGATGCAGCATTACCCGATGCTGAGAGAGCAGACACTTGAACTATGGCAGACGCAGCAGCAGCAATATTTACTTTTTACCCTTCCTTGCCCTTGTGCTTCCCACCTGAGCTGAAGGGACCAGCTCTGTGAATGAAAGCCCACTTCTGTCTCCATCGCTGTTGTTCCTTACCAGCTGAGCTTTCCCTGAAGAGATGGGAGGAAGGCAAAACAACTTCAGCTACAATTGTACTCGTTACAGGGATTTTCAGAAACTTGAATGGCTGTTGCTTTACTTTATAAACTGCACCCCACTGCCAGCTTATAAATTACCAGTATTATTATACCTCTCCTTTCAACACTGACTATACTCTTTGCCCGCTGAAATGAAGATGGAAAAATAGGGGGAGGAACAAACACCATTTTCCAAGCCCAGTTCTCATGTTCTCAGGATTTCGTGCCCAATAGCTTTCTAGTCAGTGAGGCATTAAAATGCTGAGCTTTCAAGCCAGTAAATTGCAAAAATAATCTGCTGGTCCCCTCAGCACAGAAAGAAGTCTGTCCAGCTGGACTGCTTCTACATATGCTGTCAGGCAGAGAAAGATGTCCACCACTTGTCACCTCCTCCTTTGGCTTCTGAGGCGACTGCGCATAATTCACTGAGTGTGCATAGATGCTGCTGGCACGCACGGCAGCGAGAGCAGCAGGGAGGAAAGCAGGCACTACCAGAGGAAACGGAGCATAATGGGAGCGCAGCTTAGCACCCTCCCACATGTGTGTATGCACACACACTTACACACTCACGTCGTGAAATATGAGAAAGAAGGGAGAAACCGGAGGGCAATGAAGCATAGCGGGTGTCCAGGGAGAGGGGGCTTGACCGTTGCGGCTTCTTTTCAACCGCAAGGATTTAATGCAACATTAATCTCTGGTGTTCTTGACGTCCCTGATCACAGTCTCCTGATTTCATCTGAGTCGGCACTTCCAGCACAAACGTCTATTTTCTGTAGAAGAATTGATTCCACGGGAAAAAAAAGACCCTACGTCTCAGCTGGATACTGATTTTTACTCTCTAATTAGTTAAAACAGAAGACCCTTTCCATCCTTGAATGATGGGAATGCAAAAAAAAAAGGCTGAGGGATGGCTGAGGTCGGTTTTAATTCACTTGATTTCTGTCATTTAAGGGGAAACATAAAAGTGACCCACAAGTATATTTGAAAAGAGACATTATTTGAAAACAATTAAAAGATTTCAAGTGGATTATCAGGCAGGTGCCTGAGAATTAAATCCTTTGTTATTGATGCCAACGGCACACCTAATTCGGCTCAACGGCAGCAGGCAGCAATCTATATGTAAGGCCACAACCTGATACCCTGTGCTGTGATTATATCGCATTCTCTCGGTTTACCCAGGACTGAATAGAGCCAAAAATCCACCAGCTAACCCTGAGGCTCCTATCTTGACTTGCTACGCAGCCTGTCTCTGCTAGCAGTAAGCTTGTGCTGTCTGAGCTGTGTGCCGATGCAATTTGCACAAGGCATAAGTGCTTCTGCTTCAGAAGAGGGACTGTGATGCTTCCATGCTCGAAAACACAAGGCAACTGTGCCAGCGTCTTTGCAATGGAGAAGGGCACTTACCCAAAGTGTGACCAAAAGAGTGTCTCAGGCTTTTTAATTGCTTTCCAAAGCAATACTGTCATTCTGTAAGTTTGTCATTGCTGTTGAAATAAACAGAACACTGGGATCTAATTTAAGAGTGGGCAATATGTGGGTATGCTGAGATGTCAGAGGAAAGGAGGGAGAGTTGATCACTATGATTTCATCTGCCCCAAATGTTGGTATCTGACTACTCTTCAGAAAGCACACCTGCAAGGCAGCGAGGCTGGGTGGCTGTCTAGATGTGATTCGGATCCCGGACTCTGTTAGAAAGCTTGTGGAAGTGACTTTGGAGCTAAGGAATTACATCTCTACCAAGGGATATACTGGTCTTCTGCCCTGTTTTTTCTGTATGTGACATGGCTCCATGGTCTTAAACAACAACAGATTTCTGCTGTGTGTTACAACCAATGAGCAGAGACACGTCTCATCATCTCTGAAACTTGACTGGGAGGTCTTTACAAAATCCCAATGAAAGGAGCAAATTATTGGGAATGTTATGTGTTAATAACAAAATACTTACGCTTGTCTAAGCTGTAACCACCTTCTTTGGTACGAAACCTTGTGAGTAAATATAGTCAATCCGTCAACATGGTTGTCGTGCGTGGTTGAGGGTGGCACTCCAACTGCTAGACAATGTGCTCTATGCATGCTAAGTGGCAGCTCTGTCTACAGTAAAATTATCATTGAAAGAGTCATAGAAAAAAAGCCGCAATACATATTTATTATCCAGAAAACTATTTATTACGATGTATTTACTGTACAGTTTAATTTCATTTTATCGTGGCTATGTGAATAGGATTTAAAGCCACATGGAAAAAGGTTAAAACAAGACAAATAATAGTGACTTTAGAGAATCAATTGGAAATGTAAAATCATTATTTCTGCTTTCAAGCTGTGGTTTGTCATGGCCTGCTGGAGCAGACTAGTAACCTGAAAGCTGAAAAAAATAATATGCGTACTTGAAACATGTATCTGAACACTTAGGGTAAGCTGTCCTTTGTGCCAAGTTTTCTTTCACATATGCTGTATGAGAATTGATTGCCTTTGTGATTTTTATCCTAGCTGAAACAAATGCACATGTTGTTCTTATTTGTATGAATGGCTAATCCATTTTAATATGCTGTTTTGACACATGTACATGACTTTTGCAAGTTAATAGAGGTGATTCATATCTGTCATGCCTTCCCTTTGGTACTCTTTCCTCTATACTGGCTTATATTAAGGGTAACAGGGAAATATATACTTGTACCAATGCTAATGACGTGGATTTTTTTTTTGGAGGCCTGATATGCATCAACTTGGTACAGTACCAGTAAACCAAACATGCATCCATTTTGGAATGACCCGCTACAAAATCACCAGTGTATGAAATTCCTTTAGGCATTTGGTCTCACTTCCTCAGCTTGCCCCCAGAATGCCTTCTGCTGGAACTGTTTGTGCAGGGGTTAGGATGAGGACAACCTTTTGGTACAAGGAATAGTCAGGGAGATATGTGGTGACTGCTTGGTATTTTTTCTTGCCACAAGGCAAGGGTCAATCAGGCATAAAGCGGCAACTCAGAAGGTTTCTTTCCTGCTTTATTTGTACATGTCTAAACCATTCCTCTGGATATTAATGATTTTCTCTGAAAATAAACAGATACCTTAACAAAACTCTTGCAAGTTGGTCCATTAGTCATCAGAAAGAACCAAAGGAAAGAATTCACTTGGCCTCACCTTACACACCTAATTTTGGTGTCATTGCCTGATTCAGAGCAGGAGCCTGAAGTGGGAGCTGTGAATCATTGGTTGGAGCAGCATCTGTCATTCCACTGATTATAGTGGGAGTCCATGTAGAGTCACCTCGGGCATGTCATGGGTTTCCTCTCTAAAGAAGTCAACAGTTCTATTGAATTTAAACCCAAACTCCAAAACTTGTAATCAAGATGTTCCTAGGAGAAGAGGATAATCTTGTGCTGCAAGAGATTGGAGAACATCAAAATAAGAGTAATCAAACCCTAAGCTTTGGGGGGAAAAAAAAAAATCTCTTAATGGAAACTGAATATTTTCCTGATTGTTTCCATCTGCACTACACCCTGGCTATCCCATGCGATTGTAACCAATTACTAGGGAGGAGGAAAACAATTTTCCAGAAATATTTTACTGCACTCATGCAATAAGTACATTCCAGTTCACAATTACTTTGCATGTAAAAGCCAGGTCCTTCTGCAGTATGTGTATGAAAAGAGTTATCTAAGCAGGGACTGTGGACAATGTAACTGCCAAAGTGCTGACCACATGAATACCCTGTGACATAGATTTGGCAAGAATGAGATTAGCCTTGTTATCTTGGCCAAATTCCAGAATAAGTAACTAAAGTTGGATAACCTCATTTTCTCTCAGTTTTAGCAGGAGATACTGAGCATGATGCTGCTGCTTTATATTTTAGGTAGTTGTTCTCAAGAGGGATATAGAATACTGACCTCTTGACATCATGCTTTTCTGGGTCTCCAGAAGTAGATATAACAAGTGTACAGGGCAATCACACCATCACATGGCTCTTCTAACTCTTTCCTAGTGCTGCATAATAGTTGCTTCCTCCCAGTGAGGGGAGGGGAATGTCCCTGTACCCTCAGCAGGCTTCAATCTGGAATAATTACTATTGACTTCAGCAGATTGTCTGCTTGCTTTGCTAAAAAGGTCTGAGGAAAAGTTTGTCTGAGGACTATGAGGTCTGAGAAGTAGTATGGAGTGAACTGAAACTCATAATGATGAGTTATGAGTTTCAGTTCACTCCATATTACACACTACTACATCAGAGGTCTCCATTTAAATTTTTCCTGGTACTGTTGGGAAGCACATGGCATCCTGTCTTCCCATTGCAGGGTGAGTCCTGCAGCAAACAACAAAGATCAAAAAGAGCCAAGTAGCTGTGACTGACAATTAGAGACTGTTATTGTCATGGTAGAAGGCATTAGATGCCCACAGGAGAAGTCTGGGACCCTTCAGGCAAAAGGTCTGTCCCAAAAGTACACCCTCCACACGCCTTTGTGTATGCAAAGACTCCGTGCTAACAGCACATGCTATTGGCACTGTTCTTCTGAGAGAGCTGCTGGATAAATGGAACTGGGCATGAACAAGGGAGACTCTGCATTGGTCTCTGATTAGAATCAGTACTTGAGACAATGCTGGTCTCGCAGAGCAGGCATTGGCATGGAGTTAGGATTCCTAGGACATGGAAATGACTTTTTTCTCCCAGGGCTACCACTCCCATTAACTGGAGACATGAGACTTCACCCTTGCTACAAATTTCACTTGATATCAGACTCATTACTCAAATTTCCTTCATTCAGGCAGCGTGACAGGCAGCAGAATACTGGCCAAACATCAAGCAATGAGTATGCTGCACCCTGCAGCTAGGATCCAGAAGTCATTAGCCAGTGTCTCTCTATAAACAAAATACATCTAGAACATAGTATCATGCCTTTGCTAGCTAGCTACATAGATGACTGTACATGTCATACGTATGCGCAGTAACCATTACACTGAAAAAATAGATGACCACAAAAATATCCTCATCATTGCTGATGGAGCTCTTCCCACTTGCAGGTGTTTTCAGCTAGTTGCAGGTCTCTTTGGACTAGCTAGGTTGTAGACCTCTTGCTTTCATT
Source organism: Rhynochetos jubatus (assembly GCA_027574665.1). NCBI lineage: Eukaryota > Metazoa > Chordata > Aves > Eurypygiformes > Rhynochetidae > Rhynochetos > Rhynochetos jubatus. The sequence continues at coordinate 64,181,567 of CM050650.1, read as the reverse complement.
AACCTGTCAGCATCCCCAGTACTTAGTACTACCCAGCTTCATGCAGGGTCGGTAGTAGCTGGCAGGTTCCTTCCTGATAGTCACGTAGGATTTTCCTGAGCAGCAAAGACCCAGTTTGTGTCCCAACTGGTCTTGTAACGAGGGTTGTATGTAAATAAAACCTTGATCAAAACCCAAACCTGTACTATTTGAAAACCAAGTTGCCATTTCCTATAGAGTTAGAGCATAGCGCAGGCCAGCCTGGTCATGCCTGACATCGGCACCTGCTCTCTGTAGATCCCTGTCTCAGGGGACGAGCATTCCTTTCAGAGCAGGTTAGCAGTGGCTCTCCTACCTCCTCCTGCTAAATGATCCCAAAGGGAAGCGCAATGCTCCTGCCAAGCCTCCCACGCAAAGCTCCCACCAGCACCTGAGCAGGCTCTTGGGAACCAGCCTGCAGCTGAGGGGAGCTGATGGTCACTGCTGCGGTACTGATGAGTGCCCTGGGCTCCGCAGCTAGAAAAGCTGGGGGAGAACACAGTAAACTGGAATCAGGCTGTATTCACCATTCTGTACGCTTCAGTTAAGCTTCACGTTGACAGGGAATTTGTTTGAATATGATGCCTCAAAGGTACAAGTTCACATGAACCTAAGTGAAAGGGAAAAAGGAGGTTCAGTTTTAGCATTAAGGTTGATGTGTCACAATTTAGCATGAAACTTTCCTAAACTCCCTCTGACATGAAATTAGGTATTAAAAAAAAAAAAAAAGTGTATTTTAAATGCAGGTTTTAAAAACTTGGAAATGGCCCTAAAATAGAGTATGTTACAGGCTTTCAGTAAAAAAAGACTTCTGGCTTAACTGTAGGTATTTCTTAATATTAATTCTGTTTATACTCAGCCAAGGCTTTCATTGACATCAGTGGGAATTGTCCTGAAAAATGATTTTACAAAGGTTGTAAAGGCTGTTTGATTTGATTCATTTTTAATTACAACCCCCTCCAAAAAAATCTGTTAATTTCATCTTTGCTTCAGTAAACCCTTAGTACTTCTCAATGCTGCTTAAACAGGGATTTAGATGAAAGTGCTTTGTCGAATATGGCTTTTGTTAGAGTCAGTAGAGCTGCTAAAATTCCATTCTTTCAGTTTTAAATCTGACAGTTCTTTGCTGGCTAATACAAAGTACCAATACATACATGCAAATACATGCAACACCCCTCCCCCCCGCCCCCCCCCAACCAACAAACCAACCAACAAAACATGACCACAGCAAAACCCAACGCAGCCAAAAGAACCGGATTGTAGATTTGAAAAATGTCATAGAGCAGCCCTGTTAGTTCATGTCTATTTAAGTTCCCATCCATTTTCATTCATACTTTTTATTTGCTGTTCAGGCTCTATCCATGTTTTTTGTTTAATTAAATACAGTCTTTTCTTCCAAAATGTTCCATGTTCCAAAAAATAATGAAAGCCAAAGCTTTCCCAGTTATGGACAAACTGACCCCATTTTTACTGGGACAAATTCACCTTCTGATGGAAACCCTTTATAGCAGCCTTCCAGCACTTAAAGGGTCCTACAGGAAAGATGGGAAAGGACTCTTTATTGGGTAGAGTAGTGATAGGATGAGGGGTAATGGCTTAAACTGACAGAGGGTAGATTTAGATTAGAAATTATAAAGAAATTCTTCATGGAGAGGGTGGTGAGGCACTGGCACAGGTTGCCCAGAAAAGCTGTGGATGCCCCATCCCTGGCAGTGTTCAAGGCCAGGCTGGATGAGGCTGTGAGCACCTGGTCTAGTGGAGGGTTGTCCCTGCCCATGGCAGGGAGGTTGGGACTAGATGGGCTTTAAGGTCCCTTCCAACCCAAACCATTCTGTGATTCTATGAAATTACACTACACAGAAATGTTATCAAATATACACAACAATGTTATCAGTTCTAAGTTGTTCATGCCCCTCCCCAGAGAAATCCAACTGATATAGAAAAGGCAATTCTCCAAAAGTCTTAAAAGTTTATGATCTCAATTTATTATAAAATAATAGAGACCATTTCCTCAGCCTTATTATTTTAGCTTCTGGGGGCACGTGTTGCATACTCAAATCCTTAGCTTCCCTCTGAAGTCAGAGATGTGACATGGTTTAGATACATGAAGTTCAAAATACGGTGGCCAATTTTTTCTCTGACATTATCATTATGGTATGTGACATTTATTGGTGAAATGAGTATCACACTTTTCCAAGATTTAGGTACCTCTGTACTGCATGTCTTATCCCATGCCTTGTTATTCTTTGATTCACATGATATTTTCTTGCAGCTGCTGGAAATCTCAGCAGGCTGGTTAGACATATCTGCTGCCTTATTTTCCTTTTAACTATGAAATTTCATTCATTTTAAAGCATAATTTCTTTATGTGAAAGGCAATTCCAATGTTGAAGATTCCACCAAGGATCCCAACAAGTCTTCTCCTCTTAACACTGAACTGGCCCCCTTCCTCCATCAGCCTCTCTTCGGAAGTCCCGTGTTACCACCCGGAACCAGTTTGGTAGCCCTTGCTGGGCTGGCTCCAGAATGTGCATCTCCTTCTTGTATTGGGGAGTCTGAACTGGACCCAGCCCTCCAGGTGGGCTCTCACCAGTGCTGAGCAGAGACAAGGACCACCTCCCTCGACCTGCTAGATGCAGCTCTGTATGAGGTCAATTACATGGGCAACTCCAGAAGGGACAGAATCTATGATACTGGTCATTGCACAGGTAAAATAACTAAGCAAGGGCAAAAAAAGTAGGGGTGAAAAATTGCTTCAACAACAAGACAGGGCAGGATTTCTGGAAATAGAAATAAAAATGCTTTTTCAGAAAAAAGGCATTTGGAATATCTCTAACAGTCACTTCAGAAAAGGAGTAGTGATATGTAAGAGGGACGATGCGACAAGACTGTCACACCGATTTTATTCTGATGTCAACATGATAGCATCAGAAGATGGAGGAGTGACACTGTAATGAAACTTGGATCAGAATTAATGCAGCTGGAAAATTTGCAGTAGTTCACATAGCAAATAAAGCCAGAATCTTCAGGAGAAATTTCAAAACAAAAATATATAAAGCAAACCTGACAAATCAAGAAAGAAGCAAAACATGTTTTCTACATGCGAACAAGAAACATACACGTTTTTTCCACATGAGTTTTTCCTGGAAATATCAGAATTTCATCTGCTTCTTTCCTGCTTTCAGATAAAATCTTCTAGGTCATCCCATTCAACTGTTTTAGAGTGCACTAAACAGATGTTCACAATAAATAAATACACAATGAATGAAAATAATCTTTCTCAAATTTCTGAGTCTTTATTTAGAGATACCTTGCAGTATTTGTTCTCCATTCACGCAGATGATTCTTCAAGAAGAAAAATACAGTCAACTTTGAAGCTGTATTGTGAAAAATGTTCGTGTGCATGCATTCACACACACAAACATATTTGACAAGCATTTTAATATTATTTTGTCTCTTTGCCTCAGAGTAGAGGCAAAGAAGAAAAAGAAGATGGCAAAACTTTTCATCTTGTTAAACAGTGACCACTTTCACCACCACCACCTTCCTGATGAAGGACAGATCCTTTTTAGACTTACATACTTGCAAATTGCTTAGAAATGTAGGGGAGTTACTGAAATTGCTGGTGGTAGAATTGCCACACAAACGAACTGCAGAAACTAGGAGCTCTCCTAGGACAGCTTGCCTACTTTCCATGAGACTTCACACTTTCCCCAACGGTCAATTTGCTACTGCAGCAGTATAAAAGACTGCAAGAACCCTGTACA
>CM050650.1:64144507-64177582 GCA_027574665.1 Rhynochetos jubatus | reverse complement strand
CGTGTCAGTCCTAACAAGCTGTAAGGCCACTGAAAGAAGCAAGGGCAGAAATTGTATAGAAGATGCCCCTTATGTGGACAAAGCTTCTGGAAAGTGAAGTGATTTGCCTTGGCTTATGTACAAAACCAGGGGCAACCCAGCTTCACTGCTGGTTGGGACTGTGTGCATGGCTCAGGCACATACTTATCGCAGGAGAAGCTCCTCAGCTATGGTCTAGAGACTCGCGCAGACTTTGTGATTCAACCAGTATGGTTACTCATAACAATTTCATTAAACTATTTCTGTACAGACTTTTGCTTGTTAGTGTTTCCCCTGGTAGATGACTCTGTTGAAAATAGTATGTTCTGTGCTCCACTCCTAAACAACAACATGCAGATAAATATGGTGCAAAGCACTTACCACAACTGAAAAATAAACTTCTAACCACAGTGAGGGAGGGGAAAAGAGCTGGATATTTTGTGGTCCCTGAAGGAAATTGAAATCTGCTTTTTGGTGGAGACATGCTTCAAAGATGAATCCAACCAAATGGGGAAAATGTCTCTTTTTCTGGGTATGTGCACAGCACATATTAATGGTTGCCATAAGTTAAATGGGAAGTACTATTGATATTATTGTCTGTTTGTTATTAAATAAAATAATTTAAGCTTTGTTCTCTTCTCCAGTGGATTAAAGAAAGACATCACCCTGAATCAAATCTGATCAAGTTGCATTTTAGCATATCATGCCTTGCTACAATGAGCTTCAGACAGTGGCTCCTGCAAAACATTTTGTTTAGTGCCTTGTTTATTATTGTTTTTCTAGAGGAAAAATGGTCCCAAATATAATTTATTTTTCTCCCAGATTCCAAAGGTCTGCTATAGTTTAAAAGAAAACAGACAATAAAGGCTTCTTACAAAGTACTGTGTTTTCATTAAGGGACTTCACAAGTCTACTGAAATTGTTTACAAAAGAGAAAAGAGAAAAGAGAAAAGAGAAAGAGAGAAAGAGAGAAAGAGAGAATGAGAGAGAGAGAAAGAAAAGAAGAAAGAAAGAAGAAAGAAAGAAAGAAAGAAAGAAAAAGAAAGAAAGAAAGAAAGAAAGAAAGAAAGAAAGAAAGAAAGAAAGAAAGAAAGAAAGAAAGAAAGAAAGAAAGAAAGAAAGAAAGAAAGAAAGAAAGAAAGAAAGAAAGAAAGAAAGAAAGAAAGAAAGAAAGAAAGAAAGAAAGAAAGAAAGAAAGAAAGAAAGAAGAGAAAGAAAGAAAGAAAGAAAGAGAAGAAAGAAAGAAAGAAAGAAAGAAAGAAAGAAAGAAAGAAAGAAAGAAAGAAAGAAAGAAAGAAAGAAAGAAAGAAAGAAAGAAAGAAAGAAAGAAGAAAGAAAGAAAGAAAGAAAGAAAGAAAGAGAGAAAGAAAGAAAGAAAGAAAGAAAGAGAGAAAGAAAGAGAGAAAGAAAGAGAGAAAGAAAGAGAGAAAGAAAGAGAGAAAAGAAAGAAAGAAAGAGAGAAAGAGAGAGAGAGAAAGAAAGAGAGAAAGAAAGAGAGAGAAGAAAGAGAGAGAGAAAGAAAGAGAGAAAGAAAGAGAGAGAGAAAGAGAGAGAGAAACGAGAGAGAGAAAGAAAGAGAGAAAGAAAGAAAGAAAGAGAAAGAAAGAAAGAAGAGAGAGAAAGAGATGAGAGAAAGAGAGAGAGAAAGAGAAAGAAGAAGAAGAAAGAAAGAAAGAAAGAAGAAAGAAGAAGAAAGAAAGAAAGAAGAAAGAAAGAAAGCAGCAAGAAAGCAAGAAAGCAAGAAAGCAAGAAAGCAAGAAAGCAAGAAAGAAAGCAAGAAAGAAAGAAAAGAAAGAAAAGAAAGAAAGAAAGAAAGAAAGAAAGAAAGAGAGAGAGAAAGAGAGAGAGAGAAAGAGAGAGAGAAGAGAGGAAGAAAGAGAGAGAAAGAGAGAAAGAGAGGAAGGAAGGAAGAAGGAAGGAAGGAAGGAAGGAAGGAAGGAAGGAAGGAAGGAAGGAAGGAAGGAAGGAAGGAAGGAAGGAAGGAAGGAAGGAAGGAAGGAAGGAAGGAAGGAAGGAAGGAAGGAAGGAAGAAGGAAGGAAGGAAGGAAGGAAGGAAGGAAGGAAGGGAAGGCAAGGGAAAGGACTTTAAGTTAGTTTTTGTAGTTAGCTAGTTAATTTTTAAATTAAATGGCTAGCATTTTGTAGACTAGTGTTTGTATAAACATTCAGAAAGATGTTTGTGTTTGTGTGTACTTCAGAAGTCTCCCAAAGGACTATAAGAAAATAATTTATATATGTTATTGAAGCAGACATTTTCATGTCTCCACAGACTCTCAGATGATTCATGTCCTTCCCTAATGACAATAATACAGTAGGCTTTTGGCCACTACTGAACAGAGCTGGCTTGGGCTGGTGACCTGGAGATGAAATGTTTACTGCCAATCGCCTGGGCAACCATCTCCCCCTACAGGCACCTTTAAATAAATTTTCCCTTCCTTATTTCCAAAGAGACTTTGGAAATATGCCATTTGAAGCTATTGAGAATACTTCCAAAAATCCTTTTGTTTAAGGCTTGTTTTCATAAGTATTTTGTGTAAGACAAGCAAAGTTTTCTTTCCTCAGATTCTAAGTAACTGCAGATCTTAACATGGTTTTCTTCCTTTCATTCTCAATGTCTTATGCCGAAGCCTGTGGCATGGCACTTTGCCCACAAGCATTCCCGCGTCAGACACTGCTTAGACCCATGAATCCCAGCTGTCATCTCTGCTCCAGGGAGGAACCAAAAATGCACTACATGCTCCCAGTCCAGCTTCCTCGTCCTCATCACCTTCCATTGCCCCAGGTACCCATACCTCTGCAAACCCATATTAAAACCAAATTCTAAGAGAAAAAATGGAAATATAAAACTGGTCCTGATCTAAGCCACTAAATAACAATTTTAAATTATGAATTATGACAGTACATTGTTCCACTACGGTCCAGTATACATACGCAAGTACTTATGTGTAGAAACAGAGAAAATCAAACCTGACACAAAGCTGTGTTCTTGGAGATCAGCTAATAATCTCCATGTTTAATATTCCAGAAGGAAATGCTTAATATTCCATTGGTTTCATTCAAAGACATGCCCATCTGTTTGCGAAACTGTCATATAAAAACAATGGTTCCAGTTCTCAATGCCTTACTCAGGCCTTTGTGAAACCAGTTACTGGAATTTTTATCTGGGTTAGGAATTCAAAACAGGGCATAATAAATGAGTTATAATTCAAATTTTAATATGATGAATATCAACACTCAGAATGAAAGTTGAGTTAGGGCTTCTTTATTTTTTTGTAACTTGCAGTGCTAAGAGGAGATCCCTACCATACTCTTAAATGCTGTACTGTAACAGTCACAACGTGTAGTTTCTGTCTTTACATTTCCATATGTGCAGAGTAAGTTATGTCACTCTACCTTCAGATTTTTACCAGTTTGTATCTCTTAAAATATGGATTAAATACTTAACTACATTCAGACTCAGATACCTGTGTTTTGAATTTCAACTACAGTTTTAGTAAGTTCATATTCTGCAAGAAAAGAACAAAGTGAAACAGCAAATTCATCCACTCAAAGCCTTGTCTCTCTTTAATCTTCTGATCCACAGATGCCTGAAACAAACCACTATAACTCAGTATGTCTCTGGCCGAGGGCAGCAGCGATGCTCCTTCTGCTACGTGCAGCGAACTCCTCCCTTGGTGGAGGGGATGAGACACTTCCCCTTTAGTCTCCAAACTTTGAGCTGACTCCCAGTGCAGTTCCCTTGCCAGTCCCGGACCTGTGGTCTAGTCACATCATTGCATCAGGCTTACCCACAGCCACATCTCTCTGTACTAGTCAAGCTTGCCTGGGCCAGTGCAGCTCGTTGGCCAGCCACGCAGGACAGCTCCACACTTGGAGGCTTTGGGCTTGGCCGATTGCCTGAAAATCCAAAGAATTTACATGGGTGTCATTGCTGACAGCCACCAGAGTAGACTGCACACCCCTCACCTCTGAGGAAGCCAGTGTGTCTCACACTGAAGAGATTTAAAATAGAGAAAAAGGGAAATAAAAGCTTTCACTTTTCCCTCACTTTCTGGATGAGCCGGATGCAGCCTCCCACGGGGAGGGCAGCGAGTGCTTTGTTCTTTTAAGCATCTTGGTAACCTGGTGCTGCTTCCTTGCAACTGGATGGCAGAAATCACTCCCCAGAGATGGCTGAACTCACTGATTTACCAACCAAGGTTACGAGCATTCTTGCTGTAACAGTAGGTTTGTTCCCTGTGGTGAATAGGAACTTAGAGGGACCGGGGAGCAAGGGAGCCAGGAGGATTGAGCTGCAGGGAAAGATGATCTGCAGCAAGTGGTACGTCCATTGTTGCCCATGAGTGGTAACCAGGGAGAGATGCTGTTGAATAGGAAGTGATTCTGATAGTCTGATCTTCCTGGAAAACTCATATATGTCTTTAGAAAGTGAGCAGTGATTTCCACCAGCGTCATTATAAACCAGAAACATATAGACAAAATAGATACCTTTGTGGCTTCTTTACATAATCATACAATCTTTAGGTTGGAAAAGACCTTTAAGATCAAGTCCAGCCATTAGCTTAACACTGCTAATGCCACCACTAAGCCATGTCCTTCACCATCTTGTCCACACATCTCTTAAATCCCTCCAGGGTTGGTGAGCCAACCACCTCCCTGGGCAGTCCATTCCAATGCCTGACAATGTTTTCAGTGAAGAAATTTTTCCTAATATCCAATCTAAACTTCCCCTGGCACAACTTGAGGCCATTTCCTCTCGACCTATCATTTGTCACTTGGGAGAAGAGACCAACACCCACCCCTCTGCACCCTCCTTTCAGGTAGCTGTAGAGAGCGATGAGGTCTCCCCCCAGCCTCCTCTTCTCCACACTAATTAACCACAGCTCCCTCAGGCGCTCCTCACAGGAGCTCCCTTCTGCCTATAATGGGAGCCACCAGTACTGTAGGGGATCTATTCCTGTTTGGATGCTCCACTCTAGAGGTTACAAGAGACACCAGTGCTCTGGAACAAGGGATTTTTAGAATCTGAAATGGATTTCTTGTTTTCATCCAAATCCCAGTACCAAAAAGAGAGAAAAAGTGTGAGACATGGAATGTGGGATCCTGTTGTGAGCAAACATCAGCGAAAGCAAACACCGCCTGAGGTAAGGGTCTTCCCTTGAGGATGGTGTTTCACAAATGCAGATTCCACTCCACAGGGACGTGGACTCAAGTCTCACCTGCTTTTTACTGCTGTGGCTCATTTGCTGAAATTATTAGGAGTCTCTCTGATACAAATGGAAACGCAAAGAACCCAGTGCCTACTGAAATGTTATTTTATCTGGATATAATTTACGCAATGATAAAGCAACCGTACTTTAATTTGCATACCTTCACCTCTGACAAATTTTACTGCAGATTGTGACAGGCTTGGGAGGAAAATCGAGTTTTTCAGTCACAACACAACTCATAGTCCTCCAGTGAATCCCTAGGGCATTTCTATAAGTGCTCCAGACGATACAAACCTTTTTAACCTCTGGTTCTGCTGAACATTGTCTGTGCTGGATGTTCTAGAATAAGCAAACTCAAGTGTTGAGGACCTAATGCATTTGATATAAAGAATATTGAAATGGAGATGTGTGGAATACATGTAAAAAAATAGATAATGTTTTTTTATCGTTAACTGCACAAGGATCTTTCCCATAGTTCAGGGTGACCAATTTCTGAGCAAACTGCAACCCTTGATCAAGGTCCCATTTTGAACACCTGTCAAACTCAGAGGGAAGGACTTTTACTGGTACAATAAACGGAATGCTGCTGAAAGGAGACAGTAGGGGACAGAGAACAAGGATGCAACAGAGAGTTCCAAACAGTGTTAAAGTGGAGAAGATTGACAGGTGGTTGATCAAGAAAACAAAGAATAATATAGGATGAGACTTCCTCAGAGAAAATGTACATGAATCTCAAACAGTAAGGATGAATGGATGGATTACAGGCCTTTTTTGGCTTGACATGCCCATTTTCATATATGGCAGCATGTACTGAGCTAAAAAGAAAGATGGAAAACGAAGGAAAATGTGGCTTATAGTCACTGGAAGTAATTTTTTAGCTACAGTGAGTTGGCAGTAATACAGCAACACAGTAAGGATTTTGAAACTAGATGACTTAAATATAGCATGCCGTGGCAAGGAACAACAGAATGTGCTGGGATACCATCTTTGAAGAAAACAATGGATTTTACATTTTAGAAGAGAACCAGGTATTTCATTAAACTGCCTGTGTATATCATGATCCAATGAGGAGTTGCACAACCTACAGCTTGCTCCAAGACAAATTTGAAGAGACTGGGGCAATGATTGTTGACTGGGGTTTTTAGAAATCACGTACTTGATTGCTCAACAATGCAGTTGTAATTAGAAGAGTAAAGACAACTTTATGGAACAAGAAACAATTTAAGAGTTTTATTCTCCCCAGTGGGATGGTGAGAACTGACAAAGCAGAGCTTGGTGGCCTCCCTGCATTCCTTCTCACAGGGCATTCATGTATGCCCTGTTCCAGGCCTGGTGCAGGACTGCAGAGCCTTTTGAGACATCCTTACAGATCCATCACAGACAGGTGGTCTCAAAGATAATGATGGAAAGGGGAGAAAAAAGGTTTAATTCTGAATAAGATAATTGGAATCAGTCACATTCACAAAAAATATTGGGAAATCCTCTGATCAGTCAGCTCAGCAGCGATCTCTAAGCATGGAAGGTAGCTGAAGGACATTGAGCTGCACTAGCAACAAACCATTTCTTCTTTTCAGCAATTGCTTTTCCTTTTTTGAGCAGCATTACAAGTTTTTCAGGTTTTGTTAAGTAAAGAACAGGTCGGGTTTGGGAGGCTACTAGAAGAAAGGAAGACCTAACAAGAAAAAAGCACAATTCTAAAGAATCATCTTCATTATCAACCCTCAGAACTTAATTGCCAAACAACTACCTTGGCTCCCAATTTGGTTGTTTCTAGCTGTGCAGTGAGTAGGGACACATAAGATTTCTCCTTTATACTGGTCACTTTTGATATTTTTTGGCAAGAAGATGGAGGATTGATAAGACAGTAGAAAATGACAGTGGTAAAATACAGGTTTTCGTTTTAGGCAGAAGGCTGGGAAAAACATCAGGGAAATCTTCTGTCCAAGCTGGACAAATATAGTCAAGGCCTTGACAGTAACAGATGCTGAATGTAATTGCTAAGAAGGTTTCCAAGATGGATAACAGGAAGAATAGGCTTTGTTCTCACCTTGTGTCCAGCCATGGCACTTGTATATTAAAACTATAAGGTTCTGGCTGTCTGGCTTGATCTTCCATCCTCATGCATTTTATTGCATGGCTGTGGAGTTTTTGTATGTAGTCTTTTGTAGGTGGTTGAAGAGAAGATGATACCAGACCCTTCCAGGGTGAAATAGGGTTATCTTTGGTATCTATTAGTGCACTCCGTCTCTGCATCCAGCAGGCATAGCAAAGTTCTGTGGGATGGAAAAGGGTCTGTGATTCTGCACTGCACGTGCCATGGATTTTCCAGAGAGGTAGGAAGGCTGCTGAGCAGCTTTGGAAAGAGCAGGGTGCTGCTGGAGATCTTACATATCTCCAGAAATGAATCCTAGAATCGTAGAAATATAGAGCTGCAAAGTACCACAGAGGATTATCTTTGTCCTCCTTTTACACAGAGGTAGGATGACATTTTCCAAGGCAATCTGAGCGGGAGTTTTATCTTACCGCCTTTCAAAAACCTCCAGTGGAGGAAACCCTCTACCCTCCCTAGGCTGTCGGTGTCACTGTTTCTATATTTCTCTAATAATAATTGCTTTTTTCTAATACATAACTTAAATGCCTTTTACTTAAAATTAATCTGATTATTTCTTGCCCTAAGACTAGTGAACATAGTGAACAATAAATTACATATTTATGTAATTACATATTTATGTTTTACATATTTATGTTTACATATTAGAAAACTGCCATCATGTCCTCCTTCATTTTCATCCATTCTAGACTAAACAAACTCACTTCCTCTGACCCTTCTCATAGGTCAAATTTCCCTAACCTCAGCTCTTTCTTCCTTCTATTCTTCTCACTACATGCTTCACATGGGGTAGTGTCCTGGGGTCCCAAGGTCACTTCATTTCCTTAGATGAGGTTTGGACTACTGAGGTCTCACCAGAGGAAGAGGAGACAATAACCTCCTACATTTTACAAATCAAAGTTCTGAAGTTACACTCCAGAAGTCTTCCTTCTTTGCAGTAACACTGTTCAACTACAGTGAATAAAAATAAAATGTAGATGGGAATTCTGAAGTTCTCCTTTGTCTTGCTGGTGAATGTAAGGATCTTGGTGAACTCTCCTCACATTGGGCTGTAACTTCATTATATATATTAGTCACATTAATATTTCATGACTAATCTTCAATTGCCATTCAGGAACTGAATTGTACTGTGAAAATATTTTTGCTTCCAGATGGGGCAAGATGGTAGAATGGCATAGATAGACCTGTAGTGCTTCCACAAAGTCAATCAATGTTGTGTTATTTCTTTATGTTCTTATAGTGTCTTATGCACCATGACCATGAACACGCTGCCAGAAATCACAGTGCTTTTGATTTTTTTTCATGTTCTCTCCAGCAGTACATGTAATGCAGTAAAAAAAAATACAATCTATCAGTCAGTTAAAGAGAGACTGGCATGCAGCTTGGACTTAAAGTTCATGTGTTCATGCTCAAGAGTAAGAAATGGCCACTCATCTTTCAGAGTAACTAGGCAGCGCCATGAAAAAAGAAAAATGATTTCTACAGAGAAAAGCCCATACAAAGGTTCTTGTCCTTCTGCAGCTCACCAGGCTACTTTTACAGGGGGCTCTTTTACTAGAGGTTTCTCTATTGGAAAAATTCAGGCAATTGTACTCTGCCACAGGGAGCAAGTTCAAGAAATAGCTATACGGAAAGATCCTCAAGGAATATTTTTCAGAACAATATCAGGCAGTCTTGTATTGATTAGGTGGCTGTCTCAGTGGGGCATTTTGTGCATTCAAAATAATAACATTCCCTATAAGTGCCAGGATAATAGTGACAGACATTTTTAAGGCCAACTCCGTACCAGAAACAGCCTACGAGAAAAGCACATAATAGATGAGACTGCCCCTCAGGCAGTTGCTGCAGATTGAAAAGGACTCAGAAGTTTTGTGTTTGGTTTGCTCTTTTTTTCTCTACTATTCTGCTCCTTTACTACGCAGGATGAAACCAAGAGATCCAAGACCAACATTGTAACTTCTGGACTTCTTGAGACCTCACAGGACACTTTGTCTTCTCAGTCAATGAAAGATATTTTTGCCAAGTACTTTGTTTCAGATTGTCACAGTTATTACGGAAGTTACCTTACCTGTGGACATCCTGTTATAGTTCAAGCTGGTTGTTCAGTTATTGGCTAGCAAAGTCTGGCAACATGACAGCTCTGAAGAGGTTGGTAGACACAGGAGCAGAGGAAGAGAGAGGCAACAGTTTTTCAGTCTTGATGTGAAAACAGAAATTGTTTGACATGCTGCCCTGGCACCTGTGTAGTGTCCATACCTGTAGTTTCATTTTGGGCATTTTGATTCCGTGAATATGAGAAAGAGGGAAGGGGAGGAGAGAAATATTCTGAGCAGGGTATCCTAAGGCAGCAAAGTGCCATAGAAATGCCAGAAAGGCTTGTTTCAAAAGAAAAAATCCACAGGATGCTCCCCATTTACAGCAGTCAATGCTGGGTCATGTCCTGAGCACAGGGATACAGGTTTTTACTTCATGTGTGAATCACAACATGTCAAACACCATGACTTAACTAACGTTAGCAATATGTCACAAAGATGCAGGAAGAGGGGGTTTTATCTGTTCATGATTAGTTGTGTTGAGAGCCTGCAGCAATTTCTAGTTTAACTCCACAGCACTGAAACCAGTAACAGTCTAGTCATTGCCGTTAGTAATGAGCTTGGAGGAGAATGATTCTTACACAATTCTGAATTTGGGCAAAGCACGTGATAAGTAGAGACATTAAAGAGGGTGGAAGAGGACAGTCTGAAGCCTGTATATTATTGAGTCCCATTTAAGCTCCTGCACAATTGCTTTTTAATAGAAATACAGGTATTTCTGACCTAATACATGAAGGCCTTCATTTAAAAGACGTGAAGGTTGAGAGACTACAGGCAAGGCATTCAGAGGAGGGGTGTATAATTTTTGTCCCCTGTGTAAGTTTCTCTGGAAAAGCAAAACCCATGCAGTGTCACAAGTTGAGTCTTCAGTTTGAAGATAAGAACATTTGCCACATTTTTCTATGTTAGCCTTTTATACGTGTATCACAATGGTTCTCATAAACATTACTCATTAGTAGACAAGCTGCTTCCTGATGTTCCCTTGAGGAGGTCAGCATATCTGGTAGGAGCCTGCTAACCAAAACTCAGCTGCTTTTTGCTAGAACCCTACATGTACACCATCATTGTCTTATCAGACATACACATTTGCATGTAGGACAGCAAAGACGTAAGACAGTTTCTGTACTAGACTCAGGTTTCCTTCTGCATTCATGAAATTTGCACAGAGAAAACACAGATGTTAGTGGGTTAGACAATTTTGCTTTGGCCACAGACATTACACTTCCTAAGATTTAAGGTAACGTTACTGTGAGTTATTTAACACTAACTTACTTAAAACAGGGTATGAAGGGACTGCTAAGCTTTCATGCATTTTTAAAGTGCAGTTTCTAGCCTTTTCTCTACAAAGAAACACAATGAAAATATAAATTATTCCTCCAGGGAGAGGCATAAAGGAAAAAAAAAAGTGAATAATTAATTACAATAACATTAAAAGATAATTAGGGTTTATAAATCAAGGATGAGGTTTCACGATTGGCTTAGCTCAGCCTATGAGCAAACCTGAGCCAAAGCCATGGTCCCTCCTTCACTACCCCCTGTTACACACGTCCCCACATCCAAATGGCAATCTTGTGATTGCACACCAACTTGGATCAGCTAGGTAAGGAAAAGAGAAGTGGGAATAAAAAAATATCCAAATCAAACCTCCTCCCTACTTAGTGGTGTATGAGGGTGAAGGGAAAGCTGCAGAAGCTTAAAGGAAAGAAGGAAGATGGAGAAAAATTTTGAACACTTCATGCAAATAACTTCAGCTGATATAAATAAACCACCAATAGACTCAAGTTTATTTGTTGCTGTAAATTACTTCCGTAGCTAATCTCCAGGAAGCACTGTCTTCATCAGAGCCTTTATGTCACATGCTTCTACACAGGGTGACGTGTTTCTTACCTAACATTGCTGCCTTTCCAAGCTGACTGAGAAAGCAGCAGTGGATTATTTGACACTGAGGTGAATCTAACTACAGCACACTAACCATGAGTCATCCTGTCTAATATCTACATCACCCAGATACCCTTTCTGTCAGCGACGGGACAAGACAACCAGTTCAGTTCTGGTTTTAAGACAGGGGGGGAAAGCCAAAAAAGAGCAAGAAGAAAATGCTGAAGGAATCAAACCTAGGAATAAATTCTTCTAGCACATCAGGGAGGAGCGAAATGCCCTCTAGAGAGTCCAGAAGGCTAAGTGATGATCACTCAGAGAAGTTAAATGCCATATCAATGCGAAATGTGCTGGTCCCCTTCTTTCAATTGTTATGAAAACTGGAAAAGAGCAATAGAGATGAGAAAGGCATGAAACATCTCTACACAAGGAACAACTGAGTGGTAGTAGGAGTCTTCAGGCTGAAAAAGAGACAACTTGAGTGAGATATGATAGATGCCTACAAAATGATGAGTCATCTGAAGAAGATGCTTAAGAATTCTTTTTTCTGTCTCTTCCATTGTATGAACTGGGAACCATCACACAAAGGCAGTAAGATCCAGGTTTGGAGTGAACAAAAGGAGGTGATTCTTCATGCAACACAGGTCTATAGCTGTTCTTGTCCAAGGAAAGAGTTCACATGGCCTCAAGACAGACTGGACATGTATTTAGAGGAAGGATCTGCTGAAGGTTACGAAACAGACAAAATGCATCAGGACCTCAAAAATTCTCCTCACTCAAAAAAAGCTGGACATGACAGAGGACTTAAAGAGGGAAGAATTATACGTTCTTTCCCTGTTTTTGTTTACCCCATATCATCCATTTATGGACTGCATTGGAGAAGGAAGACCAGGTAAGATGAACATTTGCTCTCAGCTAGTACAGACATCACTGTGGTGACTCCTGTATCCTGTGCTCATAAAGTGAGATTAAAGTGCTACACCTAATTTTTGTACAATACAACGAAACTAGATAAAGTGAAGTCTTCATCTTGCGTATGTAAGATGCAGAAATCATAGAATCATAGAATCTTTTAGGTTGGAAAAGACTAAGATCATCAAGTTCAGCTGTTAACCCAACACTGCTAATACCACCCATAAACCATGTCCCTAAGCGCTTTGTCCACATGTCTCTTAAATATCTCCAGATCTGCTCATCTCTTCTCTTGTGATTCTTTCTTGAAAAATGAGTTGATTGTTCTTCCATTTCCAAGCAGTTCACAGGGTCACAGGGTCTTGGACAAGTACTAGTCCCCAGTTCTTCCCATCCACTTTTCTCATGTTTTCTTGATAGGTTTTTGGAGGGGGTTGGGGATTTTTTTTGCATTGTTTTTGTATATCTCAGGAGAGTAATTTTCTGTTTCCAAATTTTCCACTTCCAATTGACAACTATTCATCCAGTATCATTTTTAACACATAACCAGTCTAATGCTGTTGGTTTCCTAGCAGCTAAGCCCTAAGGAATCTATCAGCATAGTTCAAGATGTGTACTTACTTGTTTAAATGTGTTCTCCCTTTGTATGAGGTAGAGTTTGAGCATGTGTGCATATACCTGCATACTTTAAGAATAACTTATACTCAAAGTTCTGTATATTAAAGACTTCTTTTTTCACGGGTTGTCTGAAGAGAAAGCACCAGCTACTTGAGACCAGTGTCATAGTCAGGACATGCATTTTTCAGGATAGGTTTGCCAGTGATTCCTAAAATCTAATTTCTAACCCTTATGGGCCATACCATGGAAAAGCACTGATAAGTTCATCTTATACACGCGTGTAGGCAGACAACTGCCAATGTACTTAAAGGAAGAGTGCAGGTATATTGTGAAGAATGTGACATGACTATGGAGGAGAACCAATGCAGAGGGGCTTTTAAACCATCAAAATGAATTCCAAATTCACGTGGTGGTTCTGGTTGGTTTTGTTTCATTTGCTTTTATGCGTGTGCATGTGTGTGTGTGTTTCATCAGTATCGTAAGAATTACTTTTGAAAACAGAAGGCACTAACTCCTCTATAAAAGAGCATACACTGTCCAGAAAATGTGAAAATGTGTGAAGCCTTAAGTCAAGATGTCCTGCCTTTCTTTCCCTAGCCCTAAAACCCCCCATCTTGCAAAGAATGACAGAATTTTGCTACAGAGGCAATGACAGCGTAAAGTAACCAGGTAAAGTCAGTAAAAGTTTACACATACATTCAGTTGACATCAGCAAGAAGTGTCATGCCCAAAGTATGTGCAAATAATGTCTATAAGACTGCAGAGACGTCTGGTAGAGAGAAAAATTTTTCTTACATCCAGTACTGAGACAGTCAGTAAGATTGCTGTCTTCAGAGCTATAAAAAAGAACTCATATGGTTAAGCTGAACATGTGGTTGCTCAAGGAAGATGTTTCTCAAAGACTGTCAAGAAAGGGAAAACACAACCAGGACTGCTTTCGTATTTCCATGTTTAGTGGTTTACAATAGTGGAATGTGGGGCCTGCTATCTATTATAATGGAGGGAGTATGGAAGTCATGGCATCATCTGGTTTAAAGACCCATAGCTGTTGTTCTTTTCCACCTAGGATCAGACGAAGCAGCATAGGGCTCCACGTAATTAAGAGCAACTATCCCACAGCAGCAAGGAAAGCAGAAGAGATTTCCTTGGGAAGCAGGACTGACTACGGTACTTCAGAGACGTGACGTACACAGAAGAAGCAAACCAGAGAATGTTTAACAGGAAAATAGCACCCTGACCCTCTCTGGATTAGATGCTATCAATCAAGTTTAAATTTAGCTCCTCCATGGTCCCAGATGAAAAGAAGGCAGTAGGGGCAAGGAAAGCTTAACGCCTGAGAATATTTGTATTGCATGGCAAGGAAAACAAGCCTAAAGTCAACAAAGGGCAGCCTGTAAAAACAAATAGTCCTGATGAGAACAGTGCTGCCACCAGAAAGCTCGTTAGCAGCCAGAAGCAGAGGAACCGTCTCTCCGCTGTTTCTTTGCTGACTGCCCCCAGCCCAGCGCTACCGCAGTACTTCTGACTCAGCTGCTGCCTCCCTCCTAGTGTAACCCCTGAGCACTTGCCAGTACCCACACAATGCACACCCTCAGCATGAAGAGTGTTTCCCTGGGGTGGGCTGGGCTGGGCTACAGTGGGAGGCAGGAAAAGAAGCAGGAAATATCTGAGAGCTTTTTTCAAATAACAGTAATGTATACATACACACATAGTAATTGCCTTTATCTGTTCTAAGATAAACCAGCAGAGGGAAAATTTGGGTGTAAAATGATGAGAATAAACACTGCCATGCCCACCAGCAAGCACATGGGATTTCAGAAATCATGTTAATTCCAAAACCAATGTCCCGTCTGTCATCACCTATTCACTGCGGGAGGAGTCACAGCTGTAGGACAACGAGACGCTCCATTTCCTCCCGTTGCATGGGAAAACGCAGCCATGCATTTGGACACAGCTGAGGTATTTGTGACTGGTAAGGAACAGAAAATGCATTTTTTAACCTCGACAGACAAGAGGCAATTTTCACAAATCTGCATTTAGGTACCTGAAAATAACCGGTTTGATGATGTCAGAGCCCATTTATACAGCAATTTGAGATTCTGCACCTGTAGGTTTTATACTGGTCACTAGGATCTGTTCTGGAGATCAAGTTTATCTTAACATGTGGTGGACTGTTAGGTCTCCAAGGCAACAAAGTCATACCTGCAAGGTGTATAAAGGATGTTCAACATCGGGTTCTTGCTTGCAAATACCATTTGTCCTTTTGTCTTCTCTGTTCAGACCACCAAAATGCTGGACAAATGGACAAAAAGGTGAAAATTTTAGGGAAGTTCTTCAGATGTAACAGGTTGAAAAGGAACCTCCGTTCTCTACAGCAATGAATATTTTTCTGCATCACTCTTTCACCTTCCCAGCAAAACTGCACTATTTGACTCCTTTCCTCCTCGAAACTCACTCATGCACATTAAGCAGCTAACACCTGAGGAGTGTCCTAATGCCCTGACTACTGGCATATATACCTGTACATAAATGTACCATCACCACACACAACCTGGTTATTTTTCATAAGCTTTGTGGGGTTGCCTGTGTTGGTGGAAACTGAGGTTAGTAGATGCATTGCCTAGGTCAAATGCATTGACCCTTGTTTGAAGAGTTGTGGCGAAGTTCCAGTCAATTTACCAGACAAAACCTTGCTTCAAGGCTGACTCTTCCTTACCTGGTAGCTGCTCTCTCAGGGTGCAATGGGAAGATGAAGCTCCAGATAAAACTCTTGTATTTAAAGCACCTATATTTGTACAGCACAGTAGTACACAGCTTTGAGTTGGCTTCATTTTCTGATGTCTGTGTCATTTATTTTTCCACTTAGATGCGTGCAAAGTAGAAAGGATATCCTTCAAACTAGAGGACCCATCCACCATATGCACAAATTTAGAAATATATTTAAATAGTATAAGAATAAGCAACTAAGACTTGAATCAAACCTCTTGGAAAAACACGTTTAAAATTAAATAGTAAGAACATAGATAACTCTTCTAAATGCATTTTTCATTTTATAAAGACATGAGCTATAGCTACAGTATAATTACAGTTATGCAGGTAAAGTAACTAGCGTTTCTGACAGTAAATAAGAATGAGTTTCAAGAATTTGCAATGATACATATAAATCTATTGCTTTATGGCTTTGATTTCATAAATCTGTAACTTAAATCTGGATTTTCTTAAAGGTAACTTTTACCTTATAGATTCTACAGTTAAACAAGATTCATTCTGACTCCATTAGTATTCTTTTGGGGTTTTGTTATTGTCCTCAATAGCAACAGGATCTATAGCAGAATTGCATTTTCTTCTGCAAACAGAACAGGTAAATTAAAAAAGCAGGGACAAGTACCTATTGTGTGTATACACTGAAATGACTTGGAATAAAGGAGAAAGAAAAAAATCAAATCTACAGTATTAATTCATTTTCTCAAAAAAACCCCCCTGATTCCTTGCTGCCTCACAATATTTGCGTACTCTTGCTTCAGATTTAGAACAACAGTTCTGTGAAACCAAATTTGGGACTCTTCACTTAAAAAATGTCAAGGTAATAAACAGAAAATATGAAACTAACAGGGAAGAAAGGTTGAAGGTTCCCTATGTTGCTGTGAAGAATGTGGGAAAATCACAGACAGTATTAGACTGACATATTATTTTCAGGAGGTATTTAAAATAAAGTCTACTTTGAAATCCCATGAGATACACCCTTGTCCTGGTATGTCTAACAGAAAGAATGCTGGCAAAAGTCTTTGAAAAGTCATATAAGTGGTAAAATGTCCATAAATAAAAAACATTAGGTGTGCCCATACTCTCCATCCCAGCTCTATGGCGTAATACCAGACTGGTATTTACCTTCAAAAAAGGTGCTTTTCTGACTTGGAAAATAGGAGGAGGAGGAGGAGGAAAGAAAAAAACTACAGGTTGAAGTTATTTCAGGCTCCCCATGTGTTTATCCTTGATTGTTCAACAGAGGCTGTGAGCAAGTGTGCTGGTTCATTTCAGTGCTGGTGGCAAATGCGGTGGCAAATGCAGCGGCAAATGCAGAAAAGCACCTCCAGGTTTTCAGGGCTGTAACCAAACTTCTACTGTCCCACTTTCGTAGCAGGCACCTTAAACTGTGGCATAGAGCAGTGTGGAGCACCTCCCATGGCTCCAGTTGCATGAACTTGCATGGTGTCCCAGCTTTACCTGGCTGCAGATCTGAAAGGGAACAGGGGGGGAAAAAAAAGGCAGAAATGGTAGAAAATCATGGCAGGCATTCAGGATCTCATACTGTTCTATTGATGTTAACTAGCCTTCAGACAGCCCTGCCAAGAGAAGTGCTTGAAGGTCTGTTTGGGTGAAGGTACGCCTCTACGGGGTGCCCAAGACCAGCCACTGGAGTAGAGATGGTGGGTCTTGACCTCCTCCCCCATCCTCCTCCCAATGGGCCTGACAGCCATCTGAGGCTGCCTGACTGCCCTCAGGAGCTGGGTGGCTTTGGGAGCGTTTCTTGTATTAAGCCCTTGTCACAGGTCAGTTACTTCCCCCAGTTGTACTTCCCCTAAAAATACCCACTTCTTGTGACTTCTGTAGTCACATAACTTCATGTCTCCGTTACTCCTTCCCCAGAGGAATGAAGTATGTCGAGCTGCTGGCAGCTAAATTGTATTTAAAGACATTTTTATTTTCTGAATCATATTCAGCGTGATGCTTGTTTTAATTATATTTTATGCGGAGTGCTGTAAGATGTATGCATGAAAGCCTGTCCATAAATAAACATGTCTTTAAAAGCCCTTATTTATTTTCCTTGAGTCAATTCCTGCTCTTTTCCCAAGGTGCACAAAAGCTGGGATATATGGTCTCCAAAGCCCAACCACAAAACCCAGACACCACACAATGTCAAACAGGCTCTTTGTGCCACTGCTGAGAGGTCTCGCCTGTGCCACGGTGCCAGGGAGATCCTCACCTCACGGATGTCCGCTCAAGGGCCTCCGAAACGAAGCGCAAGCAGCCAGCACCACCTGTTTTCTAGAAGGGTAGTCGCTCTCCAAAAGCCACAGATGTGGGGGCAACGAAAAAAGCCTCGCAGGGAAACACACTGTAAACACACTGCCAATGGCCACCTCCTCCTCCTGAAAGCCACTGACAGCTGAAGGGGGTCAGTATACAGAGCACAGGCCTCGGCCCCGTGCACAGGTGTTGGTGGAGGTGCTGTGGCCGGGCTGTGCTCCATGACAGGGCTCAGACTCCCTCAGGGTACCTGTGGGCCAAGAGAATGTCACCTGCCGCTGGGCCAGGGTGAGGGCAAGGATGCCGGGGGTCGGCCCGGCGCGGGGGTGGAATCAAATAGCAATGACAGGCGTCAGCCTGCCCATCAAAGGACTTCTTTGAGGCTGATAAAAAAGCAATTCATTTTCTGTTCCCAGTTTGGTCCTGTGGAGGAAGGGAGGCTGAGAACAGGCCTGTGAACAGCCCCAGTTGGAGGGCAGCCAGGGCAGGCCGTCCCGCCAGCTTTCACAGGACCTCTCGCTGCTGCCGGTCACCCGTAGGCAGCCTCAAGCACAGCTCGCCACCCGGCCATGGCGGCCTTCCTCCCCCTCAGTGCTGCCTGCGGAGCTGCCCCACACTCGGCTCTGCCAAACCAGCTGTCTTCTGACGGGAGAAAATAATCTGGGATCAAGGACAGGAAACTGGATCCGCACATGCAGGCGAGATGAGAAACTCATGTTTCGTGACAGCCCCCCTCTGTCGATGCATTCACCCCCCAAGCAAAAATAAATGAAAATGAAACAAATGGAATTTAAGCAGGTACGCCCTGCTGATAATGTCCAAATATCCAGGGTGTTTATGGAGTGGCGTGCCACACAGAAAGTCACCAGCAAAGGCCAGGGGGAGGGCGGCAGCCATGTATGTCTGCGAGCCACGGTGACCTGCCTCTTGCTCCTGGCCCTTGTGCATCTGCCTTTCCGCACCACAGCAATCCCTCATACTGCTGCTGCAGCCTGTGTTGCCTGGAAGTATTCTGAGCAAACATATTGATTAAAAGAAGAAAATGGCCTTTGATACATTTCTCGAAAAGAAGCAATTTCAGAAAAGCAACCCACAAGGCCTCTGAGTTGACTGGCCAGCTGAAAAGAGGCTACCAGTCAGTCCGGCACAGAGAGATGGATGACTGACTGCCGGGAATGAGTGGAACCATCTGGTCCTGCTGCCCTCCGGCCCCATCGGCCTCGGGGAGGGGGGGTGTAACGGAGATGTGCTCACTGCTCCAGCGCCATTGCCCTAGCAACACAGCCAAAGTGTTTGTCAACATGCGAGTGATGTGAATGATGGCGCCTTGTCCGAAGAGGTCTGGATTGCGTGTGTGGTTCTTCTACACAAAAGTCGGTTTCACCACTCGCTTCACAAAGAGCCTGAGCGGGAAACCAGGAGCTGGAGGGAAACATTTCTGGGAGTCAAAAGCATATTTTTCTTTTAATTGCATAGGAACTGCCCTGGCCTTTTGGAATCAGTGGCGTCTAAAGTAATAAATATTACCAGTCTAAAGCTGAGGAAAAATAGTTACAATTTTAACAAGTGTCTGCTATTTTTAGGTAACAACAGATCTTCTGCAGAAGCTCTGGAAGGCCGCTATACCCTGCCACCGGACTGTATCAGCCTTCTGAGGGCCTTTCTATTTCCTTAAAGCTTTACTGAATTAGGTCTAAGGAAGCTGCTTATATCTCCTCATTGTCTTGCTGTCACTAGGTTTAAATGGAAATCTGTTCACTGGAATCCCTTTTTTCATCAGCCATTTTTTCCCACGTCGGATCAGATGTCAATACTGTCGTTAATGGGAAGGAGCAGGGTCATGCCTGAACAATATTGCGTCCTTTTAATAAACAACACAAATTTCCACAGCTTACTTCTCACACCCTCATGTTCCCGCAAAAAAAGTTCAAATGCCTTAGCGCTATCCTTTATGATGCTTTCTTCTCTCCTTTTCCTACTCTGGTTCATATCAAAGTGCATGTTTTCCCATGACCATTGCACATCTCTGTCAATTAACAGTGCAGTTTCTCTACATAAAAAAAATTGCAACAAACCTATTTATAATGAAGGCTTTTCCATTACCTGGCAGAAAAATGACTCAACTGGCAAACTTTGCAATAATCCACTGCTTCTGTGAGACATAGCCCAGTCCTTCCTCATTCAGTGAACAAATCTAAAGCAGATGGATACAGTGGGAAACAATAGAACCTGGGAGAAAATTGATCTAGATGCAAAGATAAAATTCTAAAAGTCCTTGTGCAGTTTCAACCTAATCCAGGTGGCACTCAAAGTAACTCTATATCCTAAAACTGTAGACACCTGAAAAATTTACCATGGGGAATGAACAAAAGTATCTTGCCTGTAACAGAGTTGAACCTCCAAGTTCCATTTGACATCTAAACCTGATCAAAGTCCAGAGATGTGTCTTTTCTTTGTCTAGGTTCTTAGAGCAACCATTGTACTCAGATAGCTGGTGGTTTCTGCTCCAAGGAATGCATTTTACAGAATGGCTCTTCCAAGGCAGAAAGCATGGCCTCCCCCAGTCTGTCCTAGTTGTAGCTTTAGGTTCCTTGCTTTGGAGTACTACAGGGTGGGAAAACCAAGGTGCTACTCATAAGTAAGTGTTCTGCACCCTATCCTGTTGCTGTTGCTGTGTATGGTGCAGGGAGTCTGAGGTGCCACGCAGGGATTCTAACTCCTCTGTGGGATAGAAAATCTAGGCATTGTGATACTCAGATTTTTGTGTACATAAGGACAGGACACAGGTTTTAAGATCTAACGTCAGGGGCAGATTAACATCTCCTGTGAGGATGGGGGATCCACCAACACTGCCATGTGCAGTATGTGGTTATAACCCTCCTCTGCACAGCCTTCTCCACACCACCTTCCAGGTTCATACAGCCATGTAGCTCCCACTGAAGTCGCTGAGAGACAGGATGTCTGTGCATAAATAACTACTTTTCTGCAGAGAGCCCAAAGCCTCTAAGCACCCCTGCAGAACTTTCTAGTGTCCCTGTAATTTATACTGTAAACTCCCTATAGTGGAGCGGAGGATTGAACTGAAAGCAGAGGGAGAGAGACAGAGAGCAGAGCCTGTCAGTTGTATTTCTTGGTAGTCATCAGAGCGCAACATGAGATGCTCCCCCATACTGTCCGCGCTAACATTTGTATACAAGAAACAGAGAGAGTTGTAGCCACAGAGGGAGGCGTGTTTTATGTGGTATACTTCTGTTTGGAGTATGCTGTTCTGGATGACTTCAGTGCATTTTCACATGTAAACGATGTTCTTGTGTTTGTATTAAAATGTTAATTCATCTTTTTTAAGTTTTAAGCCACAGTTTTAAAGAAATATGAGAAAAACCTTGCCCCCTGCAGATGTGTATCAATCTACAAAAGATGTAATATGCCTTGCAATGCCAGTAGGGCTGGTATAGGTCCTTTGATGCTTAAGTACAGGAATTTATGAAGTGTATTTAGCGTTTTCCCATGTGGTCTGCTGGAAATAATGTCTAAAGGGTTGAAAATGGGTTTTGGATGTGATAAACATGAGTGCAAATGGAGAGTCAAGTCTTTAGGTTCACTAAATTATGTGAACAGATTTCAGAATCAGGGAGCTGCTACAGTCTGAAAATATTGTAAAAAGGTTGAAGGGAACTGTTGAAGGAAGGAATTGCTGCATATCCTGAAGTGACAAGACTGGCACAGAATGAAACAGGAAGAAGAGTAACATAAAGTCTTTTGAAGGGTTCAATTTATTTAGGCTGTAAAATAAAGTGCTAGCAAGAATTGGATAGAGAGCACAGTTCCAAACATGTTTTACCCTTCACACAAGTGGGCAATCTACAAGTGACAGAGCAACTGAAAATTTTCCATCACTATATTTTAATTGAAAAATAAAACTTTAAGTACATAAGTGCACCTAAAAACATGAACACTTTGTAAAACAAAAACAAAGAAGCAAAAAACTACTGTTACAGTTGGCACAAAAATACTTGTGAATCAAGTATTAAATACTTTTAGGATAAAAGTGACTATTTCAGAGAGAGAATATTTTCTTTAATTTTTAAAGCTTTAAATGTGCTGAAAAGCTACACCAGATTTTATTAGATCTTGTATTAAAGTCTAGGCTATACAGAGGGAGGTGACAAGAATGAGAAAGCTATTGTGTCCTATTTGTCCACCTTGCTCTTAGTGTTATTTGTCAGTGATGTTTATAAACTGTGTATGTCTGCAGTTCATGCTTTGTACAAATGTTTCCCCATAGACCAAGTGCCACTATAAATCATATTTCTGGCCTGGTTGGCATGTGCTTCAGGAGCTTTGTTTCTGTGAGTTAAGCATTGTAAGATGAAAAACAGGTGATTAAAGGTTAATATAAAATTTCTTCTGTGTGCAGAGGATGACCAGCGGTGACACTAGCCATGATTCACCCGTGAGAAAGATAAAGAAGCACCTTGCACACTCCCTCAAGGAAAAGACAGGGAGAAGACGTAATGCCTCTACTAGGAATGAAAACGCTGCTAGAGAGAGATGAGTCAAACCAAGAAAGAACTGTGCTTACTACATGCTCAAGAAACTCATTTATTATAAGTACTCATGTACAACAGTTGCAGAACCCTCTCTGACTGGAGAAGGACGTCTCTCATAACTTCATACCCTTCTTTTCTGCAAGGACTTTCAACTTCTCTGTATACTATATTTTTCTGAATGAAGCTCCTTTTGTCAGTAAAAGGCTCCATCACTGTGACATTGTTTCCACTCTCTGCATCTCAAATCTGAACTTTATTTCTGAAACTACAAATCTTAGATTATCCATTAACATTTTATTTTCTTTATCTGAATTTCTACTGCTTTCTTGGCAATGTTACCAGGATCCATCCCTGTAACAGTCCTCCTTAACCAAGCCATAACTATTCCCTTTGTCAGCTACTGCAATTCACATTTTGAAGGCCTCCTGAAGCCATACTCACTAAACTTTGAGTTGCCCAGAAAACTGCAGTCAGACTGCGTTATTTGCTAAGGGGCTTCATATTTTCTCTTAACTTTACTCACTTACTATCCCTCTGCCCACAGAATTAAAATCAAGTGCTAATTATTTTAATTCCCTGTTGGCTCACTCTATATTCAACTTTGGCTTAAGTATAATTCAGTTCTCCTGCCCCATATTGTCCCTTTTTTATCATTCATGTGGATCAACTTCTGTGAAACACTTAGGAGCTAAAGTTAGAAAAGTGGAAAACTTTTTTAGACCTTTCTGTGAATTTTCCCAGCTGAAGGAGCAGAAGCAGCAGCATAGCCGTTGAAGAAAGATTTCTATTTTGAAAAAGAGGGTACCAAAAAATCTACATTTTTCCATTCTTTCTTGGATTTTCTGTAAGTCCCAGGAGTAGGAAAAAACTGATAAACATATCAGAGTAATCTCAAGCAGTCTTATGCCTATGCCTTTCCCTTCCTGCTACTGGCCCGTTACCTTGTAGAAGCATGGGAATTAGCTCCTTATTTCCATCTTCCTTTTATTTTTATACTCCCAAGCTTCTTAGATACCAATATGCCTAGTCCACAGCTGTCCTCAGAAATGCTGTTCACCTTTCTTACTTCCAGGAGGAAACGGTATCTTAACAACATTGTATTTCTATTCTTCCAGGTGGCAGTAAATCTGTATACAATGAAATTTATCTTTCATTATTTTGTATGCTATCTTAACTCTATCTTTTGTACCTTACCTTCTGTCTCATTATACAGTAATTGCCATCTACAATTCTAACTCATGACGTAATGAAGGCTGCGGTACTCAATTAAATCATATCCTTTTTAACTAGTAGACAGGTATATTTAAGAGACTGATTCCTTGGTCAATCAATACTTCTTAACAATGGGCTCTTCTATCTCCTAATGTTCATGAAATTACAGTGCTAAATTCTTATTCTTGATTTCATTGCTCCAGCCGTCCTAAGCACATCAACCATGTGCGGTTGGAAAACTTCAAAATCAAACATCAGAAGAGTAGGGGGAGGGAAGTTTCCTTTTGCCTCTCATGAAAATGCATTGTTTAATTCATCCGAATATAAATGGAATGCTCATACTAAGCCACTAGGATGTTCCTAATTTCTTAAAGATGTTTCTTCATATGATGAAGTATCATCTGACCCAATAAACCGATGCTGGCCTGGGCTTGTAGGTTCACAAAAAATAAGCATTGCCCAATGACCTTCCCACTTCCTTTCCTTTTGGTTTTCTGTATGAATGAATCCCTTTCAGGGAAATGTTAGAATGATATTTTCAGATCTCCAGACAATATAGGATCAGACCACAGAATTAAAGTATTTTCTTTGTCTTAAGATAGCTTTCTTCCCTAAGTACGAAGAAACATTTGGATCAGATCAACTGTTTCCTTTGAATTCAAGTAGAAAGAGAGCTAAACGGTTAAGCACACAGTTTATTGGTATTACTGTAAGAGACATCATACGTTTTCATTTGATCACTTTTTCAGTTTTATGTTAATTTAAACATTTTCTAAAAATTACTATGTGTAGTTTATAAGGAGGGTCAATGTGTTTGAAGTTCATGCAAAAATGTCAGGTGAACTAATAAAATAATGTCATTTTATGGAGGTATTGTGAACATTGTAATTTTTTTAAAAATCTGAAAAATGCATGTTGGCTTAGATTTTACGTAGCAAATAAATAGAAATTCTGCCAAGTGATATGAAAAGGTTAAACTACACTTCTCACTGAATTCTCCTGGTTGGTTCCACTCCCTTACAGCTTCAGTTTAGGCTAGCTGTGATTTCAAACAGTAACATTTACATTTAATGCAGTGGGACTAGACAAGTACTATTTCCTAATGATGTGAGAGACTTAAATTGCTTTGCTACTTCTGTTGTGATGCACCTCTTGTGTTATTGACCATGGAAATAATGAATGCCCAAATGCACCTGGTAGCATGTGTAGCTATGTTGTTTATTGGACAAAGGTGCAGCACTGAGGAAAAGGCCCAGGACCTACTGGCTTTGTGAGACCAAAGGGATTCATTTTAGAATTTTTGATTTAAAAAAAGATGGTTTTATAGGTCTAACTCTCAAAATATCAACCTTAATTTATAATATCATCACACGTGTTTCAGTGTTTGTACCTGATCTAAGTGGATAACAAGGTGGCAAGTGGGCCTCCATAATCAAAGTATCTGTTATGTAACTAAGCAGATATTTTTGATATCTAAACACTGAGGCCACCTTTCTAACTAATTTATGTTACTCTGCACTATAAAAACTAATCTACCCTATTTTTTACATCCAGTATGCTTTTATGTTGGCATCAAGTTAAAAATCATATACTGTTCAAGATTTATCTAATGGGATTATATATTAGAGCTCATTATTTATTTATCATTGTTCACATTTTTATTAAAATAAACTGTTGGTGCCTAACTTTGGGCATGAGGATCTTGGCCACTGCCTTGAAGCCTGCCTTTGACTATGACACTGTGCAAAATCAGACAGAAAAGATAAGAACCACCCCAGTGATGGAACGTTCACTTTTCTTCTTACCTCAGTGCTCTATGCCCAAGAATGGATGGGACACTCCATAAAGCAGGGACTCCAGGACAAGAACGAGACTCCTTCTGTGCCTTGGCAGACTCTAAAAGGGTCAAGCATCACTGTGCAGCCAGAGTTTGTGGGGAATCCAGCCCTTATTTCATCTCCCTGCTTCATGTCCAGCTCTGGGAAGGAAAGGCCTGTTGGTTAGGTGGCACCCCAAGTGTCTCTCCTCCTAACATCCTTCCTCATGCAAGGAGAAAAGACAATTTGAATTGGCAGAAGCATGATGGCCAGAATTGCCTTCCCTCAGGAAAAGCTTTCTGTCCTCTTCTGCCTCTCTGCCCATGCCTGGGTTGTTCTTTCTCTGGAAGCAGAACAGGAGATGACCCATCAGAATGAGCTCCTCTTGGTCATCTGAGAATTGTCTGAGGTCTGAATCAAGACCAAGTCACCTTAGTTCCTCAGGAAAAGGTGGTGAAAGCTGGCAACACTGCATAACACTGGCAAAAGCTTCCATGTCAGTAAGAGGTGCCTCCTCCAGACTTTTACTAGGACTGACTGAGTCTCGTGCTCTCAGTTTTCCACTTTCACAAGGACCAAATGTTTCTTTAAGAGTGGCAGAGGAATGAACAGCATTTAAAATAAGCCAGTTTAAAGCCCGGGCTTTTGCTGAGCTTTTATAATCTGCCATTTACTGAAAATATCTCTCTGTGTGAGATCTTTCCCCCTAAGAACATATGTCCTTCCTGCTTGCTCAGACTCTGATCCTAATCTCAATTGTTTGATGTCATAATCTGTAGTATGGGAATGCAGAGAAATGCCTTCAAAAAACCTCCAGTGCTAATTGAGAGAAGGTGCCTTCTGGGGGTTTTCTGTGTGCAATAGTTTCAGGAATGATTGGAAGAAAGCATATTAATCAATTTTGCAGATGACTTGCAATGGGAAAAGGTCATAAACCACTTAAAGACCTGGGAATAATACAGAACATGACTTTCATAAAACAAAGGAAGACTCTAACATCACTTGGAACATGCCGGATGTCCAGATCACTTCCCATAGCTATCCAGCAAACATCTTTGAAAACCAATATAGATGTGAGAATGAATCAATGACAAAGGAACAAATACATTCATGCCTTAGTCTTTAGAAGCACCAGGAAGAAACAGAAGTGCTTTTAGTATCCAATGTTATGTTCCTAAATTCCAGAAAAGACAATACAAAATTAATGCTGCTTACTGTGTCATTATTCTAGCAAATATGAGACAACAGCAATCACATATCCTGTTCAACCATACTTGATTACAAATGCTGCTTTCTTTATACTGACAGTAACAATGAATGTCTTTAGAGTGCCTTTTAATTTCAAATCCCATAGCAAGATTCACCGTCTTCACTTCAGGAGAAGATGACTTTTTATAATGAACTCAAAATAGTTTTTCCTGACGTTCACTAGCAATTCTAGTTTTATATACAGATCGCTTTCCTGGAGTCTTGCTCACTCTGTGTGACTGCAGAAATGCAAGTGTCACGTGGATGTCGCAACGGTCAGTAACTTGAAGCTTACAGCAAGTTACATCAAGCATCATTCGTTTGCATCAACATGCAAATGTTAAATAGATTTGCTAATTTTGCTTGTAACCTGTGAATTGCTTTAGATGCTATTAGCACAATCTTGTCAGGATGCACAGAGCTGGAAGAGGCTAGGCTTAAGTAACTGCAGCAACAGGATTTGTAAAATACGCTTTGAGAAACCATTTCAGGGCTCCAGACATTACCACCTGAATTATTTTCCCATTGTCTTATATTTACAAAATATGAAATCTTTAATATAATTTTTGTGACTTATAAATATTTTTTAGTTTTAATAATTTAAATACTTTTATGTCATTATCTTCCTTTTTTCTGATAGCTCACTTTTCAGAAATTCATAAAGAACAATGATATCTGTAATTGCTGTGATTGACTGTAGAAAATAGAAAATCTGCGTTATATTAATTAAAGTGTATATAGATTAAAAATCTACCTGCCTTAGATATTATACAGGAGTTAATTGATAATGTCTGTGCACTGCTTGGAACATCTAAATAGCAATATGGGAATGATGAGTGTTGTTTTCTCTTTCATTTATTAGTCTATTTATGTCTTATTTTTATCTCTATTCTCTAAACTCTAACTACAGTAATCTTATATTTCTAGTATTGAAATTTTCAAAGTTGGCTTCTTGCTTCAGTCTCATCAGACCTGGAAAAATTCTTCTCTGAGACTATGTTGCTCTTTCTTTTGATATTCTATGTCTTCATTTTATTTTTCTTCACTGTATCAAAAGTCAGATGAAACCTTTGCCTTATACTTATTTGCTTTTCTCCAGATTTCTTCTACTGTCTCTGAATCATTTATTCTTACTTCTTTTCTAACTGTTCATATACCAGATTTTTCTGAATATACTGCACATAGGATCATTATGAAAAAATAATCAGGTTAATTCTAGCTTATGCATTTACAAGACTGAGAGAATTTTGTACTCCTATTGTGTGAGATGGTTTTCTTATAACTTAATTATGGTAAACAAGAGGGATCAGGCCAAATGAAGAAAGATGGAAAGTTTTCTTTTCTAATGAATTTCACACAGATGTAGCAGTTTCTCTGCTGCCGGCTTAAAACAAGGCAGACGCAAGTGGTATGAACAACATTGTCAGCAGCAACCTCATTTGCTTAACCTCAGTGCATCAAAAAACGAGAATAAGTTTTTTGGAATGCAAATATCATTGTGAAATAGGAAAAAAAAAAAAAAAGAGGAAAGGAAAAAAATATAGGTTACGCATGGCTGCTTTTAATGGAAATAGTATGATGTCGCTTCTCTCGCTTTCTTCATGGTTTGAAGTCAGCGATCCCCAGAGAGAAAAATTCTGAAGTTGTAATGAAAAGGGATCATTTCAGAACACATAACTGGCAGTTCCCTCTTCTTTTATGTTCTAGGGAGAGAGAATGTTTCCATTGTATGTGGCTTTTTGATATATGAGTTTGAAAAGAATACTCAATCCTTCCATGAAAAGGTTGAATATTCTTGTCTTTGCTTAGTTCTCATTCCTGAATTACATTGAAATCCCACTCCCTGGTTATTCATAACTTGCTAAAGTTTCCCTGTGAGGCTTAAAACTGTAGCACTCTAGTCTAGTAATGACATTTTAAGAAGAAATACCAAGCTAAAACAAATAATGCATTGCAGAATAAACAATATCTGAGACATAGGGGAGGGAGAATTGACCCCATACTTCCCTTTTTCTTTCCCTCATGGTGAGTACAGAAAAATTTATGCCAATAAAAGAGTTTGCTTACATTAAATTGTGAGGCCATTTGTAAGTGCAATGTATTTCAAGCCCAAAGAATACTTGGAGGCTGAACTTGAGACATTCACACTATGCAGTAATTGCTCTAGTTAACAATTAAATCTTAAGCTGTTCTCTTACGAGATTACTCTTTTGAAGCCTGTCTTGAAAACCAATCCAATAGTCTTATAACAGCCTCTAAAAGAAAACTGGAGCTTTGAGAAACCCATCTTGTAGATCTTTCAATGTCATTCTTCCTGAGTTGCCAGTGCAGCCGAGCGTTCAACAGTGTGTAGAATTTCTAAGAACAACTAAAAATAAATCTCAAATTACAAAAGGTGAAGTGAGCAGAAGTGTAAGTTTGTGGAAGTGGGGCAATATGGGAACATCTGCAAATATTAGCTGAATTTTTTAATCCTCTTTTAATTAGACTTCTTAGAAATAAATTCACGTGTTAAGATTTGAAATAAAGAGTTGGATACACTATTTCTGCACAAAAACTTCCACCTGCCTGATCAGACATAGGTTTTGCAAGGGTTATGTTCTACTTAAAGAGGAGTGTTCTGTTCATCTTGCCTGACATTAGGCTAACAAAAATTTTATTTGCCTATACCTAAATAGGTACCCTCATATCCTTTGTAGAAAGGGTTTCCCAGTTGTTTGTTTTATCTGCCTTTTTCAGGATGAGATGACTCTCCCTGTGAATTTTTCATGCTGTTGGCCAGGAAAGGAAGTTAGGTAATCAGCCCAGATTTAGCTAACTATTACTTCTGTGTTAATTCATGGCAGAATTGTGTCCCATCAGATCTCTGACTGGGACTTTGAATACGGTTTACAAACCGTTCTCAAGCAATATTGAAAGACAACAGACTTCATAACAAATCCAGGTATAGAGTAAACTCAATGCTTCATATCAGGGATATACATTTCATTCACAAAGACCAGGGAGTCACTGCTCACAAAAGTTCTCGTCCTCAGACTAGATGACTATGACCATGCTTCTGTTTTAATGGAGGATTTATTCACCTTAGTAGTTTTGCAGGATTTAAACTGTCTTTTATATCAAGTATGCAGTATTTAAAGTTTTAACTGACATGCCCAGGCAACTGACAACTGCATTAATTATTTCGGGATTTTCCAGTAGTGTTTTGAGGTAGTTATTTTCCATTTCTATACTAAATAAGACAGCGACTGCTAATAAGTGAGACACCATAGGGTTTAACTCACCCAGCAGGATTTCATTCAGGGTGACTTCCTAAGTTTTCAGTACATGTTGACAAAATATATTCTTGTAGTAAGTAGAGTTTTGTAAATTCCTGCATGGAAATGCAACCCTCTCCTATCTCACACACTACGTAACAGTGAACGTAATGACTCTTTGGATGCAGGATTCAGCTGACCTAACCCAAGACATAAAAGGTTAGCACCTTGCCTAATTTAATTGTCTAGACAATTTTTATTTTCGGTGGAGAGACACAAGTTGCCCAATTTTAAAGCAGATGTTTCAGATAGGTGCACTGAATTACTTTCCCAAGGTGCCAATATTATTCCTTCCAAAGGAGCAGAGATGGGAAGTATGGACAAGACACCTAACTTGAAGAGATATCAGATCAGTCCCAACACAACGAAGTCCATACTCTGTTTTCTTGCTGCTGAATCCTTTTCATACAGGTTTCATGGAACATGGTAACTAACATTAGTCTTTTTTGAGAAGAGCCCTTTCTACTAGAAAGACAGTGTCTCACAGAAGATGGGTGATCAATCTTTTCCCTTTTCTCTTCATTTCATTTCTATGACCTAAATCCCTCTGGATGTATTGTGTTGGTTTCCAAAGTGTTCAGAAAAATTGCAGAAGGGTGGTATGGGCAAGGGCAGTATGAGCAGGTCAAGTAGCTCAGAGAGAAGAATCTGGAATTCTGATGGGGTCCACATAGGTCTGGACAGTGAGATGATGGCATTTCACAGCAGAGAGTGGGAGTGTCTGGGATAGTAGAATGACTGTGAGTGATGGGGAGTGGCAAGAACCATAATGGGAGTAATTTATCAGCTTAGAGGGAAGAGGCAGGACTTGTGTAGGACTGCTGTTCCCTATATCACTGTACACTCCAGCCACAAACACTTGAAACTCATATATAATGCAGGTTTAGCTCATCTCTGGCCAGTAAAATGGGTTGTTTTGGCAAGATTCCTCTTAGTCTCATACACTTCAGAGCCAGATTTCTGCTTTTTCATAATGTGTTTCCTTGCATGGTTTCTATAACAAGTTCATTTTGGTCACTGTGGTTTGGGGATAGAATTGACTGAATTCAAATCTGTGTCACAGCCATTTTAATCACAGAGCAGTTAGAGATTACAGCATTTTCAAATGGCCCACATTCATGACTAAATTCCAAAAGACTACATGAAAATCTGCAGCAAGCAAGTGGTTAAACAACATTCAATGAAATGAGCTTGCAGTTGGATAATGAAAATTTGAATCAACGTGCTCTGGTAACCAATAACCATAGACTGAATGCCAGCTGAATATTTAAACTGAAAATGCAAAGCAGAGAAGCATAACAACTCGATTACCAACTTCCTTTCCATAAAGGAAATATTGTTTTAAGTGAGCTGTTCTAATGATCAAATATACCACAGGAATGTGTCAGCAATTACAGCAATCAACACAGCACGTTTTTTTCAACTTCTCTTTATCTAGCATCTTCTAAACACTAAGCGGGGCTATGTCCTTTGGCCCCAAACTGTATGCACAAAAATTGCTAGAAGCCAACTTTAAATAATTAGCCGTAAAGGAATGCACATACTCACTGTGTGATCTCCTATCTCAAGCAGTATTAGTCTCGTGTAAAGACGATGCAACTAAGGGACAGTGTAATCTGCTGAGGAAGATGCAGAGAGAATGGAAATAAGCAAGATTTGCAGCAACTATTTTGAGGTGTGTAGTGGAGCTGGGTGGTAGCAGGATGATGTGAAGATTACAGAAAGGAAAGGAAGAAAGAATTTCTTATGAACAAAATACTCTGGGGCACCCTGTTGGTGCAGTGCCTGATAAACAGTGCAACTTTATGCCCAGCTGAATACTGAGCATCTGCACACGCTGGAGGTTCTTCCCCTTTGTAAACCCAGCTGGGGTGCTAGAGAACGTCATTGTTCTTAGTCCAGTGACCATCATCTTCAGCAGCTGCTGAGCAGAACTTGCCACCTATAACAATTGCTTGCTGGGTTTATGACACATTGAACTGGAAATTTGGAATTAATCTCTTGTGACCTGATTAGGGTTGGAAGCCAGTTTCAGTTGGGGGTTGTTGTGTCATCTACCATATCTGTTTTACATAACCTGTAGGTATTTCCAAACCACATCTGTCTTAACAACTCACTGAATGGCCTAGTACTCTGCTAATCAGACTCCTAACTTGTTGTTTCAGTATAACACAATCATATCAAAAGGTTGCCCAGTTATCAGTAGCTCAGCGAACTTTAAAATGATAGTCAAGATACTTGAAAAGCACTAATTTCAGACTCTGAGTCAACCAAAAAGGTAACAATTAAATAATTTATTCTCTCAAGATGGGATACAAAAGAAAATACATAAAGTCCACCTAAGGCAACAAGAAAATCTTAGTGCAAATGCTGTTATATAAGCATACTGTTATTACTGGAGTCTCACAATTCATGAATTTATGAAGATTAATATTGTGCATGATTTTCAACATGAGAGGATTTTAACATGTGAACAGGCTTGCAGGTGAGAGAACAAAGAGATGGCAGAAGTAGGTATGCCATTTGTAGCACCTCAGAACCCTGGGTATTTCAGATTTTTACCACAACATTGCTGGAATGCTGGGACAGGTTCCAAATTACCTCACTAGCTCATCATGATTTCATTTTTTTTATTATTTTTTAGCATGTCAGGGAAGATTATATGAGCCTGGGGCAGCAGGTAAGAAAAAAAGAAGGAAAGAGACAAAGATTTGGGAAGAGGGAAGGAGAGGGGAAAGGAGAGGGGAAAGGAGAGGGGAAAGGAAAGGAGAGGAAAGGAGAGGACGGGAGAGGAAAGGAGAGGAGAGGAAAGGAGAGAAAGAAAGAGAAAGAGAGAGAGAAAGAGAGAAAGAGAGAAAGAGAGAAAGAGAGAAAGAAAGAGAGAAAGAGAGAAAGAGAGAAAGAGAGAAAGAGAGAAAGAAAGAGAGAAAGAGAGAAAGAAAGAAAGAGAGAAAGAAAGAGAGAAAGAGAGAAAGAGAGAAAGAAAGAGAGAAAGAGAGAAAGAGAGAAAGAGAGAAAGAGAAAGAGAGAAAGAGAGAAAGAAAGAGAGAAAGAGAGAAAGAGA
>CM050650.1:64129942-64144307 GCA_027574665.1 Rhynochetos jubatus | reverse complement strand
TTTCCCCTCCCTCACTGTGGTTAGAAGTTTATTTTTCAGTTGTGGTAAGTGCTTTGCACCATATTTATCTGCATGTTGTTTGTTTTAGGAGTGGAGCACAGAACATACTATTTTCAACAGAGTCATCTACCAGGGGAAACACTAACAAGCAAAAGACTGTACAGAAATAGTTTAATGAAATTGTTATGAGTAACCATACTGGTTGAATCACAAAGTCTGCGCGAGTCTCTAGACCATAGCTGAGGAGCTTCTCCTGCGATAAGTATGTGCCTGAGCCATGCACACAGTCCCAACCAGCAGTGAAGCTGGGTTGCCCCTGGTTTTGTACATAAGCCAAGGCAAATCACTTCACTTTCCAGAAGCTTTGTCCACGTAAGGGGCATCTTCTATACAATTTCTGCCCTTGCTTCTTTCAGTGGCCTTACAGCTTGTTAGGACTGACATGTGTACAGGGTTCTTGCAGTCTTTTATACTGCTGCAGTAGCAAATTGACCGTTGGGGAAAGTGTGAAGTCTCATGGAAAGTAGGCAAGCTGTCCTAGGAGAGCTCCTAGTTTCTGCAGTTCGTTTGTGTGGCAATTCTACCACCAGCAATTTCAGTAACTCCCCTACATTTCTAAGCAATTTGCAAGTATGTAAGTCTAAAAAGGATCTGTCCTTCATCAGGAAGGTGGTGGTGGTGAAAGTGGTCACTGTTTAACAAGATGAAAAGTTTTGCCATCTTCTTTTTCTTCTTTGCCTCTACTCTGAGGCAAAGAGACAAAATAATATTAAAATGCTTGTCAAATATGTTTGTGTGTGTGAATGCATGCACACGAACATTTTTCACAATACAGCTTCAAAGTTGACTGTATTTTTCTTCTTGAAGAATCATCTGCGTGAATGGAGAACAAATACTGCAAGGTATCTCTAAGTAAAGACTCAGAAATTTGAGAAAGATTATTTTCATTCATTGTGTATTTATTTATTGTGAACATCTGTTTAGTGCACTCTAAAACAGTTGAATGGGATGACCTAGAAGATTTTATCTGAAAGCAGGAAAGAAGCAGATGAAATTCTGATATTTCCAGGAAAAACTCATGTGGAAAAACGTGTATGTTTCTTGTTCGCATGTAGAAAACATGTTTTGCTTCTTTCTTGATTTGTCAGGTTTGCTTTATATATTTTTGTTTTGAAATTTCTCCTGAAGATTCTGGCTTTATTTGCTATGTGAACTACTGCAAATTTTCCAGCTGCATTAATTCTGATCCAAGTTTCATTACAGTGTCACTCCTCCATCTTCTGATGCTATCATGTTGACATCAGAATAAAATCGGTGTGACAGTCTTGTCGCATCGTCCCTCTTACATATCACTACTCCTTTTCTGAAGTGACTGTTAGAGATATTCCAAATGCCTTTTTTCTGAAAAAGCATTTTTATTTCTATTTCCAGAAATCCTGCCCTGTCTTGTTGTTGAAGCAATTTTTCACCCCTACTTTTTTTGCCCTTGCTTAGTTATTTTACCTGTGCAATGACCAGTATCATAGATTCTGTCCCTTCTGGAGTTGCCCATGTAATTGACCTCATACAGAGCTGCATCTAGCAGGTCGAGGGAGGTGGTCCTTGTCTCTGCTCAGCACTGGTGAGAGCCCACCTGGAGGGCTGGGTCCAGTTCCAGACTCCCCAATACAAGAAGGAGATGCACATTCTGGAGCCAGCCCAGCAAGGGCTACCAAACTGGTTCCGGGTGGTAACACGGGACTTCCGAAGAGAGGCTGATGGAGGAAGGGGGCCAGTTCAGTGTTAAGAGGAGAAGACTTGTTGGGATCCTTGGTGGAATCTTCAACATTTGGAATTGCCTTTTCACATAAAGAAATTATGCTTTAAAAATGAATGAAATTTCATAGTTAAAAGGAAAATAAGGCAGCAGATATGTCTAACCAGCCTGCTGAGATTTCCAGCAGCTGCAAGAAAATATCATGTGAATCAAAGAATAACAAGGCATGGGATAAGACATGCAGTACAGAGGTACCTAAATCTTGGAAAAGTGTGATACTCATTTCACCAATAAATGTCACATACCCATAATGATAATGTCAGAGAAAAAATTGGCCACCGTATTTTGAACTTCATGTATCTAAACCATGTCACATCTCTGACTTCAGAGGGAAGCTAAGGATTTGAGTATGCAACACGTGCCCCCAGAAGCTAAAATAATAAGGCTGAGGAAATGGTCTCTATTATTTTATAATAAATTGAGATCATAAACTTTTAAGACTTTTGGAGAATTGCCTTTTCTATATCAGTTGGATTTCTCTGGGGAGGGGCATGAACAACTTAGAACTGATAACATTGTTGTGTATATTTGATAACATTTCTGTGTAGTGTAATTTCATAGAATCACAGAATGGTTTGGGTTGGAAGGGACCTTAAAGCCCATCTAGTCCCAACCTCCCTGCCATGGGCAGGGACACCCTCCACTAGACCAGGTTGCTCACAGCCTCATCCAGCCTGGCCTTGAACACTGCCAGGGATGGGGCACCCACAGCTTCTCTGGGCAACGTGTGCCAGTGCCTCAGCACCCTCTCCATGAAGAATTTCTTTATAATTTCTAATCTAAATCTACCCTCTGTCAGTTTAAGCCATTACCCCTCATCCTATCACTACTCTACCCAATAAAGAGTCCTTTCCCATCTTTCCTGTAGGACCCTTTAAGTGCTGGAAGGCTGCTATAAAGGGTTTCCATCAGAAGGTGAATTTGTCCCAGTAAAAATGGGGTCAGTTTGTCCATAACTGGGAAAGCTTTGGCTTTCATTATTTTTTGGAACATGGAACATTTTGGAAGAAAAGACTGTATTTAATTAAACAAAAAACATGGATAGAGCCTGAACAGCAAATAAAAAGTATGAATGAAAATGGATGGGAACTTAAATAGACATGAACTAACAGGGCTGCTCTATGACATTTTTCAAATCTACAATCCGGTTCTTTTGGCTGCGTTGGGTTTTGCTGTGGTCATGTTTTGTTGGTTGGTTTGTTGGTTGGGGGGGGGGCGGGGGGGAGGGGTGTTGCATGTATTTGCATGTATGTATTGGTACTTTGTATTAGCCAGCAAAGAACTGTCAGATTTAAAACTGAAAGAATGGAATTTTAGCAGCTCTACTGACTCTAACAAAAGCCATATTCGACAAAGCACTTTCATCTAAATCCCTGTTTAAGCAGCATTGAGAAGTACTAAGGGTTTACTGAAGCAAAGATGAAATTAACAGATTTTTTTGGAGGGGGTTGTAATTAAAAATGAATCAAATCAAACAGCCTTTACAACCTTTGTAATATCATTTTTCAGGACAATTCCCACTGATGTCAATGAAAGCCTTGGCTGAGTATAAACAGAATTAATATTAAGAAATACCTACAGTTAAGCCAGAAGTCTTTTTTTACTGAAAGCCTGTAACATACTCTATTTTAGGGCCATTTCCAAGTTTTTAAAACCTGCATTTAAAATACACTTTTTTTTTTTTTTAATACCTAATTTCATGTCAGAGGGAGTTTAGGAAAGTTTCATGCTAAATTGTGACACATCAACCTTAATGCTAAAACTGAACCTCCTTTTTCCCTTTCACTTAGGTTCATGTGAACTTGTACCTTTGAGGCATCATATTCAAACAAATTCCCTGTCAACGTGAAGCTTAACTGAAGCGTACAGAATGGTGAATACAGCCTGATTCCAGTTTACTGTGTTCTCCCCCAGCTTTTCTAGCTGCGGAGCCCAGGGCACTCATCAGTACCGCAGCAGTGACCATCAGCTCCCCTCAGCTGCAGGCTGGTTCCCAAGAGCCTGCTCAGGTGCTGGTGGGAGCTTTGCGTGGGAGGCTTGGCAGGAGCATTGCGCTTCCCTTTGGGATCATTTAGCAGGAGGAGGTAGGAGAGCCACTGCTAACCTGCTCTGAAAGGAATGCTCGTCCCCTGAGACAGGGATCTACAGAGAGCAGGTGCCGATGCCAGGCATGACCAGGCTGGCCTGCGCTATGCTCTAACTCTATAGGAAATGGCAACTTGGTTTTCAAATAGTACAGGTTTGGGTTTTGATCAAGGTTTTATTTACATACAACCCTCGTTACAAGACCAGTTGGGACACAAACTGGGTCTTTGCTGCTCAGGAAAATCCTACGTGACTATCAGGAAGGAACCTGCCAGCTACTACCGACCCTGCATGAAGCTGGGTAGTACTAAGTACTGGGGATGCTGACAGGTTAATGAAAGCAAGAGGTCTACAACCTAGCTAGTCCAAAGAGACCTGCAACTAGCTGAAAACACCTGCAAGTGGGAAGAGCTCCATCAGCAATGATGAGGATATTTTTGTGGTCATCTATTTTTTCAGTGTAATGGTTACTGCGCATACGTATGACATGTACAGTCATCTATGTAGCTAGCTAGCAAAGGCATGATACTATGTTCTAGATGTATTTTGTTTATAGAGAGACACTGGCTAATGACTTCTGGATCCTAGCTGCAGGGTGCAGCATACTCATTGCTTGATGTTTGGCCAGTATTCTGCTGCCTGTCACGCTGCCTGAATGAAGGAAATTTGATTAATGAGTCTGATATCAAGTGAAATTTGTAGCAAGGGTGAAGTCTCATGTCTCCA
Organism: Rhynochetos jubatus; assembly: GCA_027574665.1. Lineage (NCBI taxonomy): Eukaryota > Metazoa > Chordata > Aves > Eurypygiformes > Rhynochetidae > Rhynochetos > Rhynochetos jubatus. Next base: position 64,139,680 of record CM050650.1, on the reverse strand, counting down.
GTTAATGGGAGTGGTAGCCCTGGGAGAAAAAAGTCATTTCCATGTCCTAGGAATCCTAACTCCATGCCAATGCCTGCTCCGCGAGACCAGCATTGTCTCAAGTACTGATTCTAATCAGAGACCAATGCAGAGTCTCCCTTGTTCATGCCCAGTTCCATTTATCCAGCAGCTCTCTCAGAAGAACAGTGCCAATAGCATGTGCTGTTAGCACGGAGTCTTTGCATACACAAAGGCGTGTGGAGGGTGTACTTTTGGGACAGACCTTTTGCCTGAAGGGTCCCAGACTTCTCTTGTGGGCATCTAATGCCTTCTACCATGACAATAACAGTCTCTAATTGTCAGTCACAGCTACTTGGCTCTTTTTGATCTTTGTTGTTTGCTGCAGGACTCACCCTGCAATGGGAAGACAGGATGCCATGTGCTTCCCAACAGTACCAGGAAAAATTTAAATGGAGACCTCTGATGTAGTAGTGTGTAATATGGAGTGAACTGAAACTCATAACTCATCATTATGAGTTTCAGTTCACTCCATACTACTTCTCAGACCTCATAGTCCTCAGACAAACTTTTCCTCAGACCTTTTTAGCAAAGCAAGCAGACAATCTGCTGAAGTCAATAGTAATTATTCCAGATTGAAGCCTGCTGAGGGTACAGGGACATTCCCCTCCCCTCACTGGGAGGAAGCAACTATTATGCAGCACTAGGAAAGAGTTAGAAGAGCCATGTGATGGTGTGATTGCCCTGTACACTTGTTATATCTACTTCTGGAGACCCAGAAAAGCATGGTGTCAAGAGGTCAGTATTCTATATCCCTCTTGAGAACAACTACCTAAAATATAAAGCAGCAGCATCATGCTCAGTATCTCCTGCTAAAACTGAGAGAAAATGAGGTTATCCAACTTTAGTTACTTATTCTGGAATTTGGCCAAGATAACAAGGCTAATCTCATTCTTGCCAAATCTATGTCACAGGGTATTCATGTGGTCAGCACTTTGGCAGTTACATTGTCCACAGTCCCTGCTTAGATAACTCTTTTCATACACATACTGCAGAAGGACCTGGCTTTTACATGCAAAGTAATTGTGAACTGGAATGTACTTATTGCATGAGTGCAGTAAAATATTTCTGGAAAATTGTTTTCCTCCTCCCTAGTAATTGGTTACAATCGCATGGGATAGCCAGGGTGTAGTGCAGATGGAAACAATCAGGAAAATATTCAGTTTCCATTAAGAGATTTTTTTTTTTCCCCCCAAAGCTTAGGGTTTGATTACTCTTATTTTGATGTTCTCCAATCTCTTGCAGCACAAGATTATCCTCTTCTCCTAGGAACATCTTGATTACAAGTTTTGGAGTTTGGGTTTAAATTCAATAGAACTGTTGACTTCTTTAGAGAGGAAACCCATGACATGCCCGAGGTGACTCTACATGGACTCCCACTATAATCAGTGGAATGACAGATGCTGCTCCAACCAATGATTCACAGCTCCCACTTCAGGCTCCTGCTCTGAATCAGGCAATGACACCAAAATTAGGTGTGTAAGGTGAGGCCAAGTGAATTCTTTCCTTTGTTTCTTTCTGATGACTAATGGACCAACTTGCAAGAGTTTTGTTAAGGTATCTGTTTATTTTCAGAGAAAATCATTAATATCCAGAGGAATGGTTTAGACATGTACAAATAAAGCAGGAAAGAAACCTTCTGAGTTGCCGCTTTATGCCTGATTGACCCTTGCCTTGTGGCAAGAAAAAATACCAAGCAGTCACCACATATCTCCCTGACTATTCCTTGTACCAAAAGGTTGTCCTCATCCTAACCCCTGCACAAACAGTTCCAGCAGAAGGCATTCTGGGGGCAAGCTGAGGAAGTGAGACCAAATGCCTAAAGGAATTTCATACACTGGTGATTTTGTAGCGGGTCATTCCAAAATGGATGCATGTTTGGTTTACTGGTACTGTACCAAGTTGATGCATATCAGGCCTCCAAAAAAAAAATCCACGTCATTAGCATTGGTACAAGTATATATTTCCCTGTTACCCTTAATATAAGCCAGTATAGAGGAAAGAGTACCAAAGGGAAGGCATGACAGATATGAATCACCTCTATTAACTTGCAAAAGTCATGTACATGTGTCAAAACAGCATATTAAAATGGATTAGCCATTCATACAAATAAGAACAACATGTGCATTTGTTTCAGCTAGGATAAAAATCACAAAGGCAATCAATTCTCATACAGCATATGTGAAAGAAAACTTGGCACAAAGGACAGCTTACCCTAAGTGTTCAGATACATGTTTCAAGTACGCATATTATTTTTTTCAGCTTTCAGGTTACTAGTCTGCTCCAGCAGGCCATGACAAACCACAGCTTGAAAGCAGAAATAATGATTTTACATTTCCAATTGATTCTCTAAAGTCACTATTATTTGTCTTGTTTTAACCTTTTTCCATGTGGCTTTAAATCCTATTCACATAGCCACGATAAAATGAAATTAAACTGTACAGTAAATACATCGTAATAAATAGTTTTCTGGATAATAAATATGTATTGCGGCTTTTTTTCTATGACTCTTTCAATGATAATTTTACTGTAGACAGAGCTGCCACTTAGCATGCATAGAGCACATTGTCTAGCAGTTGGAGTGCCACCCTCAACCACGCACGACAACCATGTTGACGGATTGACTATATTTACTCACAAGGTTTCGTACCAAAGAAGGTGGTTACAGCTTAGACAAGCGTAAGTATTTTGTTATTAACACATAACATTCCCAATAATTTGCTCCTTTCATTGGGATTTTGTAAAGACCTCCCAGTCAAGTTTCAGAGATGATGAGACATGTCTCTGCTCATTGGTTGTAACACACAGCAGAAATCTGTTGTTGTTTAAGAGCATGGAGCCATGTCACATACAGAAAAAACAGTGCAGAAGACCAGTATATCCCTTGGTAGAGATGTAATTCCTTAGCTCCAAAGTCACTTCCACAAGCTTTCTAACAGAGTCCGGGATCCGAATCACATCTAGACAGCCACCCAGCCTCGCTGCCTTGCAGGTGTGCTTTCTGAAGAGTAGTCAGATACCAACATTTGGGGCAGATGAAATCATAGTGATCAACTCTCCCTCCTTTCCTCTGACATCTCAGCATACCCACATATTGCCCACTCTTAAATTAGATCCCAGTATTCTGTTTATTTCAACAGCAATGACAAACTTACAGAATGACAGTATTGCTTTGGAAAGCAATTAAAAAGCCTGAGACACTCTTTTGGTCACACTTTGGGTAAGTGCCCTTCTCCATTGCAAAGACGCTGGCACAGTTGCCTTGTGTTTTCGAGCGTGGAAGCATCACAGTCCCTCTTCTGAAGCAGAAGCACTTATGCCTTGTGCAAATTGCATCGGCACACAGCTCAGACAGCACAAGCTTACTGCTAGCAGAGACAGGCTGCGTAGCAAGTCAAGATAGGAGCCTCAGGGTTAGCTGGTGGATTTTTGGCTCTATTCAGTCCTGGGTAAACCGAGAGAATGCGATATAATCACAGCACAGGGTATCAGGTTGTGGCCTTACATATAGATTGCTGCCTGCTGCCGTTGAGCCGAATTAGGTGTGCCGTTGGCAACAATAACAAAGGATTTAATTCTCAGGCACCTGCCTGATAATCCACTTGAAATCTTTTAATTGTTTTCAAATAATGTCTCTTTTCAAATATACTTGTGGGTCACTTTTATGTTTCCCCTTAAATGACAGAAATCAAGTGAATTAAAACCGACCTCAGCCATCCCTCAGCCTTTTTTTTTTGCATTCCCATCATTCAAGGATGGAAAGGGTCTTCTGTTTTAACTAATTAGAGAGTAAAAATCAGTATCCAGCTGAGACGTAGGGTCTTTTTTTTCCCGTGGAATCAATTCTTCTACAGAAAATAGACGTTTGTGCTGGAAGTGCCGACTCAGATGAAATCAGGAGACTGTGATCAGGGACGTCAAGAACACCAGAGATTAATGTTGCATTAAATCCTTGCAGTTGAAAAGAAGCTGCAACGGTCAAGCCCCCTCTCCCTGGACACCCGCTATGCTTCATTGCCCTCCGGTTTCTCCCTTCTTTCTCATATTTCACGACGTGAGTGTGTAAGTGTGTGTGCATACACACATGTGGGAGGGTGCTAAGCTGCGCTCCCATTATGCTCCGTTTCCTCTGGTAGTGCCTGCTTTCCTCCCTGCTGCTCTCGCTGCCGTGCGTGCCAGCAGCATCTATGCACACTCAGTGAATTATGCGCAGTCGCCTCAGAAGCCAAAGGAGGAGGTGACAAGTGGTGGACATCTTTCTCTGCCTGACAGCATATGTAGAAGCAGTCCAGCTGGACAGACTTCTTTCTGTGCTGAGGGGACCAGCAGATTATTTTTGCAATTTACTGGCTTGAAAGCTCAGCATTTTAATGCCTCACTGACTAGAAAGCTATTGGGCACGAAATCCTGAGAACATGAGAACTGGGCTTGGAAAATGGTGTTTGTTCCTCCCCCTATTTTTCCATCTTCATTTCAGCGGGCAAAGAGTATAGTCAGTGTTGAAAGGAGAGGTATAATAATACTGGTAATTTATAAGCTGGCAGTGGGGTGCAGTTTATAAAGTAAAGCAACAGCCATTCAAGTTTCTGAAAATCCCTGTAACGAGTACAATTGTAGCTGAAGTTGTTTTGCCTTCCTCCCATCTCTTCAGGGAAAGCTCAGCTGGTAAGGAACAACAGCGATGGAGACAGAAGTGGGCTTTCATTCACAGAGCTGGTCCCTTCAGCTCAGGTGGGAAGCACAAGGGCAAGGAAGGGTAAAAAGTAAATATTGCTGCTGCTGCGTCTGCCATAGTTCAAGTGTCTGCTCTCTCAGCATCGGGTAATGCTGCATCTTTTGAGATCTGCAAGTTATTTTCACTCTTAAAAGAGTTTAAAAGTTACTGTTATACCAACAAAAAATAAAGCAGGATGTGCAGAGGGCAGGAGGAAGGGGCTGTCATTCTGCTTGTGACAGCCTCATCGCCAGTGTGGGAGCAGACTGCTTGTTCATCTACTTGCCAGCGAGTTTCCTGCCAAAGGCACTTGTCTTGCTCAAAAAGGCCATTTAGTTCCCAGGGGAATGATCTTCCTGGGCTGGATCCTCCTGGATGATACTCTCTACTGTGCCCCTGAGGCCTTGTCTTGCCCAGGAAAAAAAAAAGGCTGGTCCTCTGGGCATGTTCCCTCAGGGCTTCTAGCCTTAGCCCGAGCATCCCTAGGACGCTAACCTCAACCTCATGGCACCTCCACAGCCCCACAGACAGCACTACCACAACGGTGCTTACGCTGTGCATTCCCAGAAGGTCCTCAGCGCTAGCCCCAGTGCTGTCCTCCAGTAGCAGAGATGCTACAAACCCCCTCCTGGGCAGCTGTGAGGGGGTTCAATCACCCCTACTCGGTTTAAAAAGACAACAGAGACTCTTACTCCAACAGCTTTTGCAGAGGAATTGTCTTAGAAAGCAGCAGTTCTCCCCAGACCTTGGGGAACAGTCTTTTTCCATTACAATCATTGTAAAGGCAGTGACCTAAATACACTGGTGCTTGCACAGTGGATGCATAAGCAGCCCTCCTGCATCATCTTGTTTGTGAAAAAGAAGCCACATTTTAAATTAGCACGTCTCAGTATTGGCCTTGTGGGCAATCAAAGGGTGTGGGATGTACAAATGATATTTCCTTCGACAGAAAAGTCCTGGTGCCCTTAGGAGAGTCAAGAGAGGTTATTTTTAATTTATGCATTTGGCCAAACGTCAAATATTACGAGCCAGACACTGTGAAGCAGTTCTGTGAGCACATTTGACTTGTAATGTGATTTTTCAAGTGCTTGAGCTGGGACACGCTTCAACATTTCTCTGAGTTTCGCGTCACATAGTCAGTTACTACCTCCCCTCCTGCCATGGAAAAACATAAACTCAGGGTTGCTCAGATCACACTGGAGTCTCTCGAGAAGGGGATGGTGCAGATGCGGGTTCTGCTTTGCCTGATCCATGAGCGAGCTGTAAGCACAGACATTGTCCACGTGTCTTCACTGAGTATTATCTAGGGCAAAAAGCGTATTTCTGTTTATCTCTTACCAGGTAAAACATCACATTTCCCTGGTGTTATGATGTTGTAACTGTTCATCATATTTGTCCCAGAAATACTTATATCTATCTTGTAAAGGAAAAACATCACCTTGGAGTTTGAGTGTATTGTGCAGGCAAGGTTTCATGTCTGCAATATGCAGATTTGTTAGAAAATGGGAAATCCTAAAACAGTCTCATGACAGAAAGTGAAAAACCGAGAGACAAAGGCATCTTGAATATAAGAAAGCTCAGTGATGGAAAATAAACTGTATTTTGAGGTAATCATGCACTGTATAGTTAAATAAAAGCTACAGTTCTTTATGTCTGACAAGCTGAAGGACTTTTTTGTCTGAAAGATTAAATTTTCTCTTTTATCATTCTTTGAAAAGGAGCCACACTACAAAACAAAAGATGCACAAAACCAAAAGGTTTGGATATAAATAAAGATGAGGTACTGCACATCTGGGACACATTATCTTACAAATGTAAAAAAGAAAGAACCACCAAAAACCCAAACACTCATAACATTTTATGTTACCAATGTTCCAATGAGTTCTAGATCTCTGCATGCAACAGATTGTTCCTACAAATCTACAATCTTTTTCAAGACACCTTCTAAACCCTGTCTGGAGCTTGAATGGAGTCATGTTGTGTACTTGCTTCTAATTTGTAAATGTAAGTAACTTGGCTTAAGAGCATTTCAAAATGCATTTTAAAGTATGTCTTTATAGTGCTAAATTAGAAATAGAAGGCATAACTTTCCTAAGACAAGTAAACTTTCTAAAACAAGCAAAGTTTTATTGTTCCAATAAATACTTTTAACCATCCTACATATATAACGAATGGTGAGTAAACGTAATAAGAATTCCTGCTGGTTTTGTCTATTCATATAAAGCTACTTGGGTATATAGATACAAACCAACCTGTTTAATCTAGCCTGGGTACAATGTACATGACAGGCAGTTCTTACAACAGCAGGTGTGTGCAGCTATGCTGGTGGATCTCGGCACCCATCACATAAGGCGTAGTTCTGTTTCTTGCTGTTGTTGCCACTGCTTTCATGACATATCCCCCACTGCAAGCGCATGTTCACACACATGCTTCACACCTTCCAGACACACAGCCGTAGCCACACATAGACGCACAGATGTAGTCTCCGAGAATTTACAGCCCTGCCTTTCGTTACCAACACCTAACCCACTTTGCCTGCAAAAGTCATTATTACATATGGAAGACTTAACTAGACCGAGCAAGAAGTGATTTATTAGCCCCATATTTAAATTTAATCATCATAATCTAGGAAAATATTGTCATTCTTCGCAACAGGGTTCCACTGGATTTCCCTGACAATAATTCTAGGTTTACAACACAACCGCCTGCAGAGAAACTCCTACCGTACCTTCTGAAAATGCAACGACTGGCACTTCAAACCTCAGCATCATTTCTGGTGTCACAGATCACACAGCAACTGCAATTATTTATTGCTGGGCATAGTATTCCTGCATTGCCTATGGATCCTGCAAACAGCCTAGTTTTATTTCAGGCACCAGTGGTTCTGCTGACATCGACTGAAGTCAGATGAAGTTAAATTTATGGTTTAAAATTGTTCAGGATACTGATTGGGCTTTTTCTGAAATTTAGTGTGACTGTTACAACGACAGGTCAGCTGCTTAGTATTTCAGAAAACCTCAGAAATAAATTCTGCAGTTTTCTGCAAGTCTGGTTAGTTTTGAAGTCAATGGGAACTTGGATGCTCAGTATTTTTGAGCAAATGAAGGCAGGTCAGCTCAACGAAAGCTCTCCAAGTAACTGTAGCCTTTAGAACCACCCAAGTAAAGCCAGGGCTGGCGCATCAAGGGTGAGATGGACCATGATGCCATGCTCAGTGTATAGGGTTGGGGCTGGTTTCATTGCCCACATCACATGATGCAGGAGCATGTCCCCCCACCAGTAAGGGAAGGAAAGGCAGGGAAGGGGCCAAGCCCTTGGAGCCTGCCCCTAGTAAATCTCCTCTTGCCCCAGACACCTCTGTCACGTTTTGATCACAATTTCCATCTTCCCCTGCCATGTTCCTGTATGTGCCAGCCACCTAACTCAATGCAACCTGTCTGCATGAAAATGTTTCCAGCCCTAACCTGGTGGAAGTGCAGGAAAGAAATAACTGGCCAGCCACTTCAACAGTGATTTATGTCCAGGTTGCTCTCCTGTTGAAGCAGGCGCAGGGCCCTGGGGGCTGCTGTCATTCAGCCTCTCCACAAGCCCCTTTCTGCTTCAGCCCATGCCCTTAACTGCCCCCACAGGCTCTAGAGGGTCCCCAGGATGGTTCTCAGTGGTGCCCACACAGCTCAGTTGGGTTCAGCATAGCCCACTTTCAAGTAATTTCAATCTGAGCCTCCTCCTGCCCCCATTACTGGTCCATGACCTTCACAGGTCCTCCCACGATGATTGCTCACAATGGATAGAGGCAGGTGAAGGAAGTTCAGAGACTGAAGGAAACAAAAACGGAAGGAAAAGTCTTCTCTTTTATCTGTTTCAGTAAAATTTGTAACTGACAAATGCATCTTCTCTTTCCTGAAGTGATAATCCTGTCCCCCTTCCTGCGTGACCTGGCTGTAGCCCTGGGAGGAGGAAACCATTTATTCCAAGTCCTGTTGTTTTAATGCGTCTCAGCCTTCGGGTTGGCATCTTGGGCCGCTCGAGACACGCTTTTCACCTGCCTGCTGGCTCGTCTGCTTCCAGTCACCCGGCAAACGGAGCCGGGGACCAGGCAGCCACAGCGGGAGCCCCGCACAAAGGGCTGACATGGGAGCACAAGGGAGGCTTATTTGTCTGACACCATTTCCCCAGCATCCGTGCTGACAGACAGACAGCCTCCCACCAGTCCCCGCGGGGCACCGAGCAGCCCCAGCACCGCGGGCGTGCAGCTAGGAGGATGCCAGTGCTCTGTATCTCCTACCTGTTGCCTTAGAAACAAACAAAGGGACACAGGCGAGTTTTTTTTCCGCCTTTATTTTTCTTCTTTATTTTTCCCCCCTTCTTTTTACTCCTCGGGTAACGTGCTGTGAGCCAAGTCTCAAGGTGGGAGGGAAGAGAGAGGAGGAAAAAAAAAAAAAGGAGAGGACTGAGAATATCAAGATCAGGAAACATATTTTGAGACTAAATATAAAAGCAAGACGCATCGAGACAGCAACCAGGCTCATCCCTGGCAGCTACCCTTCTGTGGAGTGCGGCAGGACATCATGGCTGCCACACCGAGAGCAGTTGTGTGAACAAGCTGTGACATCCGGCTTGCATTGAGGGGTCTGAACGCTGGAACCGGACAATGTTTGGTTTATCTTGCTTGAGCCCAAATCAAAGTTTTAATTAAAGAAAGCTCAGAGATGCTTTCAGCGAGACTTCCCAGGATCAGCTTGCCGTGGGTGCTTTTTCAGGGATATGAGCAAGTCATGGTCCGACCTACCGTCTGAGGTGATGGTTGTGTTTTGGGGTGAGGGAGGAATTGCAGAGCCTAAAGCAACAGAGGTGGATTACACTCAGAAGGACCCTATAGCTGCCTTTGCGTACATGAAGGCCCAGACCCCAAGGAATAACCACTGTCCCCAGTGATCCCATTGCCTCCTGTGTGCCTTCTCTTTTTG